>LPNX010047999.1:14028-70452 GCA_001517045.1 Pseudotsuga menziesii
ATACAGTCGTGGTAAGTAATGCATGTTGAAAATAAAGGGTTATTCCTACAGGACTTCGGAACACAGTAGAGTATTTCAGTTTAAGGAAGGTTCTTTCACCTCAAACCTGTCCAAGGAAACTGTAAAAACTTTAGCCGAAGCCAAGAAGTAAACCCAACACTATGAACCCCCTTACTGAAATAAGTGTTATGAACTCAATCAAAGAAGTCTATGTTGTAACACTTTGTTCATATCTACAAGGTCCTTTCATTTATGGAATTATAAGCAAGCCTAATGAAAACATAGAAGCAAAAAAAAAAAAGAGATCAAGCATACTCGGATAAAAAAAAGAACAAATGATGATGATGATGATGATGATGATGATGAGGATGAGGATGATGATGAAGATGATGATGATGATGGCGATGGTCATGATGGTGACGATGAAAATAATAAAGATGATGATGATGTTGATGATGATGATGATGACAATGATGATGATGATGATTGTTGATGTATTTGTAACTTAGGAATGTATTCTCTTGTATATTTTATGTATTGTACCCCAATGTTTATTCCAGGAAGTATCTGTAATGTAATTGAGTCATGTCATGCCCTGATGTTCCTATCGAGACATTCAATAATGTAAACAAGTCATGTAAATTCATAGAGGGTAACCCTTCCTATTGATCAAGGGTTAAAGTCCCCGTAGTTGTGGGGACCTAGGCTTATTAGACTCTCCTAGAAAAGTCACCCCTAGTGATTTATTGTCAAGTCGGGTCATCAGTACCCCAGTTGTGGTTACTCGAGCCTACATAACTGAGTTAGGATTACTAGAGCCTACATAACAGAGTTAAAGGTTAAGTGAACGAAAGAATATAAATAGAGAGTGTCACTCTCTATATTTATTACACACACACTCACTCAACTGGGGCGCATGAGTGAGAGAGAAGAAGATGGGATCAGAGAAAGAGACAACTGCTGTCGGAGATCATCTTTATGTTTTTAGGTTTTACTTTTGCTATTGGTGCTCATTATATCTCTGAGGAAGTTGCGGGGTTTTTCTCCTTTATGGTTTCCTCGAGGAAAATTCTTTGTGTCTCTTGTCTCTTGTGTTTATTGTTGTGCATGTTATTCTCTCAGATAAGATCCTAATATCATATTGCTTAAATGATAAAAATATAACATGGTATCAAAGCTAACCTAAGAAGAAGACATTGCGCAGCTGCAGAAGATATGGCTCCTTACTTTTTGGGTCTCTCTCCACAATCCATCAGCAAAAGAAGGCTAGGATAGCTCTTTATTGAAGGGTGCATCTTTTTGTCGAAGCAGAATTTGATTTTAGGCATTTTTCAGTTTTTGCTGCGGAAAATTAGGGCTTTTCACAGAAGAGGAATTTTTGAGTGAGCTCGACATAGGATTAATCTCATCAAAATAGAAGTTTAGAGACCTTGGTCGATATTTTTGGTGGGTGAAACTCTGGGAAAGTCAAACCCTAGTTTGACCTCAGGCATGAAAAACCCTAAAATACTAAAAATTATAGTTTTGGTAGATTCTCTATATCTCGAGATTGGAGAAGGATTGCATGCCAAAGATTTCACAGGTAGAAGATAAATTCATGATGTACACGTTTCCCAAGTTTCAGCCTTTGATTCTCTATATTATAGGAGATATGATTCCTCGAAGTTAGGGTTCCAGCCTCTCCCAGGATTCCTCCCCAAATAGGAAACCTGGGGATAATTGCAATATTGTGGGCTACAGAGGTCCAAATGAAATTTCTCAAAATTTTCTAGAAATGGCACAGACTTTAATTTCGGTGGTAAAAGTTTCAGACCTCGAAGATGAAACAGTTACACGTGGCATTCCGTACAACTTTGCTATGCTGAACAGTCCTAAAACAGGTCACCTTGGGAAAATGCTCATAAGTACCAATTGGTGAAACCAATTTGATGAAAAATATGGTTTTGGAAAAAGGATATATGAGGCTACCTTAGTAATAAATTTTAGACACATATGAGTATTACTTTTAGAGATACCACAGAAACAGTATCAGGAATTTCTGGAGTAGAAATTGGGAAACTAGGGCTTCCTGTTCTGGGAGCTTCCCTCCACTGTTTTAAAAAAAGGAGTACATTGAAAAGATCACCTTGATAAGGTCTATATTTTTATCCAATCAGATCTAAAAGATTCAAAGTTTTGAAAATTAGGGTTTCTCTGACAAACCCTAGATCAGCGAGCTCCAGAACAAGGACAAACACCTCAAATTGGTAATATCTAATCATTTGCTATTTGCAGTTGAGGTTCTCATTTAAAGATGACTAATCACACCAGCTTGATGAAAAGATTGGTGAGGTTGAAAACTTTGAAGCATGGAAGTATCGGATCTCACTAGTTCTTCAAGGAAATGAATTGGACACCTACATAAGTAGAGAGATTCCAGTTCCAGAGGGAGATGAGGCTAAAATCCTTACACAAGAAGAACTTGGTCAAGGCCAAGAAGATCATTGCTGATTCAATCATGTATCACCTTATACCACAAGTTTCTTCCCTAAATACACCGAAAGAGATGTTTGATTCCTTGAACAAGCTATTTGAAGGGAAGAACATAAATCAAAAGATGAATTTGAGAAAACAGTTGAAGAATGTGAAGATTCATAACGCAGAGACCATATAGTCATACTTTACAAGGGTCTCTCAAATCAAAGAACAACTTGAAGCGGTCGAAGAAGAAGTGGAGAATGTAGAAGTTGTGATAACCACCTTGAATGGCCTCCCAGGATCATGGGATTCATTCATTCAAGGAATTTGTGCCAGAAGGAAGTGATTACTTTTAGTAGACTTTGGGAAGAGCACACACAAGAAGAAGCTCGACTCATAATAAGAGAAAAGAAGATGGGAGCAACTAAAGATCAAGTTCTCACCCTCCAAACAAGATCCCTCAATCGATGAGGAATATGAAGAACCTCTTATCCATCTTAGCATTTGGATAAGAAACGATGCTACTATGAATGAAGAAGATGATGAAGCTGAAGGCTCAAGAAGGAGTCTATCCATGAAACAAATAAAGTTAAGTATTCAATTGTCATTTCATGATATTGTTTTTTGTTATGAATTTGTTTATATTCAGTTGATGTATTATGCATGATAGAATGTTTTCATTAATGACAGTATACTACTAATATGCATGTGATGGGTAAGTAGCTCATGGTGCTATACAACTCTCCATTGCTACTTATCTCGAATGAAACCTCTTTGCTGACATATTGGATTAGTGCACAATCTCAATGTTGTCTTGGTAGAGATGGAAGCCATCTAGAAAGTTTCCATGAGATATGGATGAATGTTGTATTGGCTAAAATAGTTGCATGATCATATATTCATGCATAAGAATTTTCCATTATGAATATGCCTTATGAAATGTTTCTAACCATACAAATGTATTTGACTTGTAGGAAAGATCCCATACATAATCACCTACAAGAAAAGAAGGATGGGACTTTTTCCGAAGAACATGTGACGACAGATAAAGAAGAATATGACGATACTTTCAAAGAATTCAAGAGGCCTCATACATAGTGCAGTTATGTGACACTGTTGAGCGACATCATTGATGCAGAGCCTTCCAGCTATGAAGAAGTAGCCAAGAAGAAAGGGAAGGAGAGTACTAGGTCATGAAGAATGATGTCTAGGATGTAGTATCGAGACCTGAAGGGAAGTTCGTAGTTCCATCATGCAATATATGGAAACATAGTGGGACACAAGGTAGGATATGTAGCACGAGGCTTCTCACGGAAAGAAGGCATAGACTACGAAGAGACATTTGTAGCCACCAGAAGTTAAGACAGACTCATGTGTGTAAATTAAAGAAGGCCTTGTATGAGCTTAGAAGACACCCATGGGATAACACATATATGTGGAGCTTGAAGATCACCTAGAGTGATGAAGATCTTAACCTTTGCTACAAGGTTGAAGAAGAAATCCTATAGAGGATTACAAGCTCACAAACAGGTGCGAGAATAACTTTTAAAAAGGTTCAATATAGAGGATCTTGGTATCCAGTGACCCTAGATGGATACATAGAATATTAGTAGTAGAGGAATCTACTTGTCACTCCAGTATAGAATGTTTTAGTGCATAGAGTACGAAAGACAGAGGGAGTATGATGTTTCGCTTCAGAGGGAGTGACTGCAGAAGATCCTGAGGTTTGACATGGTACGACAAGATGAATAGATTACTGATGATTCTAGTATTTACCTTTGATTCAAGGTTGAAGGTGGAAGACCAGTGATGCTCCTGTTATATGTCGATGACTTGTTCCCGATAGAAAAGAGGAACTCATTAAAGTTGCAAGATGGATACTTGCTGCCGAGTTTGAGATGAAGGATGTGGATATGATGCACTATTTTCTAGGCATGGAGGTGTGGCATAATGCATATGGAATTTCCCTCGGACAAGGGAAGTATGCAGTAGAGATCCTGAAGAGGTTTAGGATGATGGACTGCAAGGCCATGACCACACCTATGGCATCGAACCTGAATTTATTAAGTGATGCTTCATCAGAAGCGGTTGATGCTAAGATGTATCGTCGGATGATTGGGTCCTTGATGTACCTGACGAATACAAGACCAGATATTTTCTTTGCTGTGAACACCTTGAGCCAGTTCCTGACGGATCTGAGGCATGTTCACTTGATTGCTGCAAAGCATATTCTGAGGTACCCAAAGGGTACATTTGATTATGGGGTCAAGTATAAGGCTGATCAGAAGATTAACCTGGAAGGTTATGTTGATTCAGATTGGTCAGGCAGTGCCATCGATAGAAAGAACACTTCAGGGTGCTGCTTCAGTATGGGATTGGGTATGATCTCTTGGTTTAGCAGGAAATAGTCTTGCATGGCACTGAGTATAGCTGAAGAAGAGTATGTCGCATCTTGTTTAGCTAGTTGTGAGGCAGTATGGATGAGGAAGCTATTGTCTGATTTATTTGATCTCCAGTTGGATGCTACTTGTATATATTGTGACAACCAAATTTGTGTGAAGTTTTTTGAGAACCCGGTGTTCCATGACAAGTCAAAGCATATCAAGATCAAATATCACTATATCAGGGATATGGTGCAGAGAGGAGTAGTGAAGGTCCAGTATGTTGAGATGGACGAACAAATAGCTGATGTGTTAACTAAACCTTTAGCTAGAGTGAAGTTTGAGTACTTCAAGGAGAAGCTTGGTGTTCTCCAGATCGAGGTTCCCTACAAGCGGAAGTGATGGGTGCATGATCCATTCTGACATGGTGAGAGGATTGGTTCCTTCCATGGTCAGATGTAAGTGCTAAGCCATTATGAGGTGACTGTGGGATACATTCCCACATGATCAGATATAAGCACTGAAGGCCATTCTCTAGGAGAATGGAGGCACCTGGTCAGTTACCAGGAATACTCAGCCTGGAGCCGAGGGCCATTCTGATGTGACTGTGGGATGTGTTCCCACATGATCATATGTAAGTGCAGATCCATTCTGATGTGACTGTGGGTTGTGTTCCCACATGATCATATGTAAGTGCAGAGCCATTCTGATGTGACTGTGGGATGTGTTCCCACATGATTAGATATAAGTGCTAATCCCTTTTGGCATGGATGCGGGATGTGTTTCCCACATGGATGGATATAAGTGTTGATCCCTTCTAGCATGGATGTGGGATGTGTTCCCCACATGGCTTGATATAAGTGTTGAGCCCTTCTAGCATGGATGCGGGATGTGTTCCCCACATGGTTGGATATAATTGCTAAGACCTTCTAGCATGGATGCGGGATGTGTTCCCCACATGGATGGATATAAGTGTTGAGCCCTTCTGACATGGTTCTTGGATGTGTTCCTCCCATGGTCAGATATAAGTGATGAGCCCTTCTGACATGGTTCTTGGATGTGTTTTTCCCATGGTTAGATATAAGTGCTGAGCCTTTTCGGTATGGTTCTTGGATGTGTTCCTCCCATGATCAGATGTGAGTGTTGGGCCTTTTTGACATGGTTCTTGGATGTGTTCCTCCCATGGTCAGATGCATTAGAGGAAATTTCAACTCAAAATGGGCCTCGTAAAATGAATTAATAAAATAATAGTTAAAATAATAAAATAATATTTATTAATTTTGGAGGAAGAAAAGAAAAAAACTACTTTTTGTTTGTATTTTTGACATATCTCCCCGTGTTTTTACTCAAATTTCGATCGGGAGAGCTCATTGGATGTGGAATTAAATTCCCCATCCAACGAGTACCCACTCGACATACTTTTGACGGACCCCGCTACCCCAAAAACAAGAAATACCTGAAAAACAGAATGATGACATCATCATTCCATTTTTCAGGTATTTCTTGTTTTTGGGGTAGAGGGGTCTGTCAAAAGTATGTCGAGTGGGTACTCGTTGGATGGGGAATTTAATTCCACATCCAATGAGCTCTCTCGATCGAAATTTGAGTAAAAACACGGGGAGATATGTCAAAAATACAAACAAAAAAAGTAGTTTTTTTTATGATACCTATCCCCAAATTTATATTAAAAAAGTGTTTAAGACATATACGGTATTTCAAATTTAAAGAAATTTCATTGGCTAACACATGATGACATGGAATTTGAATAAAAGTTAAAAGGCCCATTTTGAGTTGAAATTTCCTCTAATGTGAGTGCTGGGCATGCCTTTCTGACATGGTTGTTGGATGTGTTCCTCTCATGGTCAAATGTAAGTGCTAGGTGGGCCATTCTGACTTAGGGTCATATATAAGCACTGAAGAAGAACTACATGGAGGCTAGGCCTACAACCAGCATAAAAAATAGTTGTCTCTATAGAACTTCCTATGATGAGAAGAATCAAGAGATAGCACCAGTAATGATGACCCAATGATGATCCAGATCGAGTGATCATCCAGATCCAGTGATGATGATCCAACAGTGATTATATAGATCGAGTGATGATCCAAATCCAATGATGATGATCCAGCAGTGATGATCCAGATCAAGTGATGATCCAGATCCAGCAGTGATGATGCAGATCTAGTGATGATCTAGATCTAATAATGAATATGACAAGAACTCGGCGATGATCCAGTGGATACTGAGAAGAAGACCTGTGCTGATAAATTGTCTCTAGAGAATACCTTCCTAGTTAAGAGGGAGTGTTGATGTATTTGTAACTTCAGAATGTAGTCACTTGTATATTTTATGTATTGTACCCCGATGTTTATTCCAGGAAGTATCTGTAATGTAATTGAGTCATGTCATGCCCTGATGTTCCTATCGAGAGATTCAATAATGTAAACAAGTCATGTAAAGTCATAGAGGGTAACCCTTCCTATTGATCAAGGGTTAAATTCCTCGTAGTTGTGGGTCCCTAGGGTTATTAGACTCTCCTAGAGAAGTCAGCCCTAGTGAGTTAGTGTCAAGTTGGGTCATTAGTACCCCATTTTTGTTACTCGAGTCTACATAACAAAGTTAAAGGTTAAGTGAATGAAAGAATATAAATAGAGAGAGGGACTCTCTATTTATTACACACACACTCACTCAACTGGGGTGCATGAGTGAGAGAGAAGAAGCTGGGATTAGAGAAAGAGACAATTGTTGTCAGAGATCATCTTTATGTTTTTGGGTTTTACTTTTTCTATTGGTGCTCATTCTATATCTGAGGAAGTTGCGGGGTTTTTATCCTTTATGGTTTCCCTAAGGAAAATTCTTTGTGTCTCTTGTCTCTTTTGTTTATTGCTGTGCATGTTATTCTCTCATGTAAGATCCTCAAACCATATTTCTTAAATGATAAAAATCTAACAATGATGACTATATGATGATGACGATGATCATGATCATGATGTTGCTGATTATGACTATGATGGTGATGATTATGATGATGGTGATGATGATGATGATGATGACAAAAAAAAATGAGGATGATGACGATGATGATGGACATGATGATGATTATGATAACAGTGATGATGATGATGATAACAATGATGATGATGATGATGATGTCGATGAGGATTATGAGGATGATGATGATGGAAATGATGATGTTGATGATGATGATGTTGATGACGCTAACGATTATGATGAGGAGGATGAAGATGATGAGGAGTAGGAGGATTGAGCATCTAGATTTATGGGCCAGTTTTGGATAACATTGTGGGGGGATGGATACAAATTTCAAGCATTCCATTGATTTTCATCTTCAAACCTATAGGCAAACTTAAGTGTTAACAAAACTTGGGTCCAATTGTTGCAAGGATATAACAATAAGAAACCAAAGACATGGAATGAACAAGTAGTTTATATTCAACACTATTATAACAAGGAAACTCATTCTTCCACCCAAACATTTGACTTTGATACTTGTTTTTGGTTGCTTGCATTAGATTTGTAAACTCATATTTGAGATGTATACATTTCACACTAATAATCACAATCATCACCACCACCATCATCATCATCATCATCATCTTCATCATCATCCTCATCCTCATCATCAACATCATCATCCTCATTATCAATGTCATATTCATTATCTTTATAATCATAAACATCTTCATCATGATCCTCATTATCAGCGTTGTCACCCTCTTCCTCATCAACATAATCATCATCATCATCATCATATTCATCATCTTCATCATCATCCTCATCCTCATCATCCTCATTCTCATCATCATCATCATCCTCATCGTCATTTTCATCTTCTTCATCATTAACATATTCGTGATCATGATCCTCATCATCAACGTCATCACCCTCTTTCGCATCAATATCACCATATTCATAATAATACTCATCCTCATCATCATCCTCATCATCATCATCCTCATCATCATTGACATCTTCATCCTCATCATCATCATCATCATCATCATCATCATCCTCATCACCATCTTCATCATCATCCTCATCATCATATTCATCGTCATCATCATCATCATCATCTGTGTCATCAATGTCATTGACATTTTCACCACCATCAACATTGTTTCCATCATTTCCCACCTATCCCTTGAATTTTGTCGTAATAACACAATATGACTAGCTAAATGCAAAGAGATAAAAGGAGATAATATCGATAGCTTTAGAGTGCTTGGAGTTGAACTTTATGTGTTTAAATTTATCGATCGCATAAAGCAAAATGAAAATTGATAGGGAATTTAAATATATATAAAATGAAATGTACCCTAGGAAGCACCTATGGAGGATAAATAATTTAATATTAGTAACCTAGGGAGGTACCAAAGGGGAGATTGAATTGTACAAGTATGGATTGTGCCAATGATTCCTTCTCTAAGGAGTTCTTGATGGTGTTATCCTACCTTAAAGGTTTTCTCTACATTCTTGTTTTTATTCTTGTATGGCTGCATTCTACATTATGAAGTTAAGGGTTTATCTTTTATCTACCAAGATTCACTACATAACCATGGAGGACATTTCAACATTTCTTGTATACTTCATATGCATATTTTGGAAAAAAATATAATGCACTTCAATAGCTTTCATCTTCTAATATGGATCAATATTAAGATTTTTAATTATCAACATCAGCATCATCATCCTCAGCATCAACGTCATATTCATTATCTTCATAATCATCAACATCTTCTTCATGATCCTCATCATAATCTTCTTCATCCTCTTCCTCAGCATCATCATCATCATCTTCATCCGCATCATCATCTTCATCATCATCCTCATTATCATCATCATCATCATCCTCATCATACTCATCATCCTCATTGTCATCTTCATCTTCATCATCTTCATAATCATCAACATCTTCATGATAATGATCCTCATCATCGGCGTCATCACCCTCTTCCTCATCAACATCGCCATCTTCATCATCATACTCATACTCCTCATCACCATATTTATAATCATCCTCCTCCTCCTCCTCATCATCATCATCATCAACAACATCTTCATCCTCATCCTCATCATCGTCATCGTCATCATATTCATCATCTTTTTCATCATCATCACCATCCTCCTCCTCCTCCTCCTCCTCCTCCTCATCATCCTCATCATCATCCTCATCATCGTCGTCATATTAATCTTCATCCTCATCATCGTTATCGTCGTCGTCATCATCATCATCATCATCATCATCATCATCATCATCATAACCATCATCATCATCATCATCATCATCATCACCACCATCATCATCGTCGTCGTCATCATCACCATCTTTGTCATCATCATCATATTCATCATCATCCTCATCATCATCGTCGTCATCGTCATCATCCTTGTCATCAATGCAATTGTCATTTTCACCATCATTAACATCGTTTCCATCATTTCCCACCTATCCCACCATTCATCACCATATTCATCATCATCGTCATCCTCATCATCATCATAAAGAAAACAAATTTTTAATCAATCAAAAGCAATTTTAAATCTTACTGAAAATCAATTTTAAAAATTAATATATAAATCAAGATAATAAACATAGTTGTTTTAATATCATTTAACAAGTATTAATTATATTTTTATTTAAATAATTTTAAATATTATTTGAAAACAATATTAAAATCATATTTTTTATTGTTATTTGTTAAACAAAAATTATATTTAAATTCACAAAATCTATAGTATTCCTTTTAACCATTAAAAAAAATTACATAATCATCCATTTTTATCATAAATAACGCATTTTATCATCATACAACCCAAATTTCCATTAAAGTCCCCCATTAAACTTTTAAGAAGCAAAAAGAGGAAAGCAATAGAGTCCCTCTCCCTTTAGTGTAGTGGAATCCACAACCACAAGTACTCATCAAATCCGAATCATTTGAATTTTGTGTTTTAACTTGTCCTTTTAATACATCCATGGAATTTTTAAATTCTATATCATATATGGATTGCAATATTAGGCATGTCACCTACATCAATATATTTTCCCATCTCAACGTTGGAACAACTATTCCTTATGGTGATCCCAATTCTTAGTAATTAGTGACATCACTTCGATTTTTATTTATTTTTGAGATTTGGGATTGATTCGTAAATAAATAAATAAATATTGAGAACATCATTCCATTATTGATTATATTTTTAAAAGAGAATAAATTTTAATTAAAAGCCAAATGTTGGTATAAAATTATTTTTTATAATAAAAAATGAGATAAAATATTAGCACACCATTTTATTATACATGGAAATACTAATATTTTATAAATGGAAATACTAATATTTTATGATTCAAAAATTAAGTTAGGATCTTTTTCATCAGAAAAATGTGTAGTTTTTATTAGATAAAAAGGAACCACATTTTACATAGGATTGTAATCTTCTATATATCCCACAAAATGGGGAAGTGCTCTTAGTAACCTACATTCATAAAAATTGTAATTATCTAATACAAAAATAGGTGTTACTCCCTATTATAGGTGGTACATGTATATTCACTACATCCCGGGACTCATGCGGTTCTTCCACGTACCGTCAGTATATAGAAATGGTCTTTTACGTACCCTTGAGGTATAGAGAAAGGTTCTTTCACGTACTTGATTGTATATAGGAAGGCCCCTTATGAATGGTTGTGCATTAGACAACACTACTACCGATTTGAGCTCCCATGTACCTTGCGTATATCGGGATACCCCACTAGGATACCCTATCCAAACCAAGTTAGCCTCTTGGTCGTCTTGGCTTTATAGGCGAAGCTTGTAAAGTCTTGATAATCCTAGTGAGAAACTAGACTTTGAACCCCTCCTATCATTTAAGACTGCTTGTGACCTTTAGCTATGTGTAGGTGTTTTTGTGTGATTTTTCCTTCTTCTTTGACCTAGGTTAGAAGAATTCTAGCCACCACCATGGCTTAGCAGCTTATGTGGCATGAATCCCGTAGGTTGTAGGGTTTACCTCCTGACTCTCCTCCAACCGTGGAAGGGGAATAAGGGGTAACCGTGGAGATACCCGCTTCGCCTGAGGATCATATGGAACTTACTCCACCTAAAGGAAATTTCTCTACTCATGCTAGTCCTTTAGTCCAATTGCCTCCTACAACCGATGTTTCTATACATCCGCCGTTAGGAGGCCATGGTGATAATTCTGCCCCACCAGATTATGGTGCAGATGCTCCTTTTTGGGGGACTTCTATGGGCCAAGTTATTGCTTAATTCGGGGTTATTAGACCTTCACCAGGAAATCCTCCCTTGGGAGAGGAGGGACAAAGAATAATTAATGCATCTCTCGATCGAGCTCGTAACTTTTCATAGAGAGTAGAAATAATTATTCCTCCACCTGTGTCCCGTTATGAAACTTTACTAGCACGATTACCCCGTAATACAGACCCTTGGCTTGAAGCTGAAATTAAACCTTCTTCTGATGGCCACCCAACTTCTGGTGAGACTTCTGGTAACCCATGGCCCTGAAGGATACCGTTCACTAGCTCAAGTGTTAGGACCTATTGAAGAAATTCCATTTCAAGGAAATCCAAGTCTAAACCACAACCATACAGTGTCACATATTAGACCTATTACTAGACCTTCTATACCTGTCATGGTTGGGGGGAAATCCACAAATCAAGCCATGTCAGTAAATTCTCATGCCGGGGGGGAACCCCCAGCGTGAGTTACCTTACCTGTCAATGGAACTATGCCTAGTTCGGGACAAGTTGCAGCTATAGCACAACCTGCAGTAGTTATTCCCCCCACCAATACCCATGTTGTTTCCCCCCCATCTATTACAGGCCAGCCCTTAGGGCCACAACCTGTCAACAATACAGCTTCTTGGGGATATACTTATCCATAAATTCAACAGCCTATGGTTAATCAATTTTACCAACAACCACCGCCTACGGCTATTTATCCTGGAATGCCTTACCCCAGAAAGGATTTTGTACCTTGGGGACAACCAAATTGGTCAAATATCCCATCATATGGAGGGAATTTTGTTAATAATATTGGAGGATACAGTGGACCTCCCCTCGGAGGACCACTGTGAGGACCTGGAGGACCCGGAGGTCCTGGAGGACCTGGTGGACCATTTGGCGAACCATCACCACCACCTAGCAGAGGTGGACCACCACCACCATCTGGAGGAGGAGGACCACCACCACCACTTGGCGGAGGCGAACCCCCCCCACCACCTAGATGAGGAGGACCACCACCACCACCTTCTGTAGGACCCCCTACCTGAAGGGGCGAACCTCCACATGGAAATTATGGAAACCAACAACCTTTTCAACAAACTTCAGGGGCATCATCTATAACCATCTATAAATCCGCATACAGTCCTACTGGTTAACAAATGCCCTATCAATATTACTAGTATCCGCAACCAAATCAACAACTACCATTTCTGGCTACTTTAGATTTTCCAGACTTGTCAAGATTGATAAATGACCCAATTCATCATGACCCCTCTTGGCCCGCCATCCTAGTCAAGCTACCGTCAGATACCCCAAAATTCAATGGTAAACCTGGCGAGGACCCAAAAAACCATGTTATGACTTTTCAACTTTGGTGTTCATCCAATTCTTTGATGGATGGTTCAATCCGTCTATGCCTTTTCCAAAGAACCATCACTAGCATTGCAACTAAATGGTACATCAAGTTACCATGACATTCATTTTGGGATTTCAATGCTTTAGCTATGCTTTTTTTGACAAATTTTCAGTTACTAATCTGGTATAAAATAGGTACCGAACTATTGACCTCACTTCGACAAACTACAACTACCCATATCTCCGATCATATCCATGAATGGAGAAGAAGATGTAGGTTGATTAAGGCTCCCATTCCTAATTAGTTACTGGCTGACTGGTTCACAAAGTCTTTGTTTCCACCCATAGCTAGAGATGTGGCCATGGGAGGTGATGTTACCGAAGAGTAGGCTATTGTTCACGCTTAGTACCTTGACTTGGTTTATTCCCAGTCGGTCACTTTGTATGATCTAATTCCCCATGCTCCTCGGCCTACTACAGAGCCTTCGAGACATGCTACGGAACCACCTGCTGATGGCACACTTGGTTCATTTTAGACACAAATAGTGGCTAAATCCTCTAAGAAACAACCCACCACTCCATCCAATAAATAAGCACCACCTTCCAAAACTGCATCCCCTCCTGTTGCTTCCGCTGAAGTAAATGCAGTTCAATCCACTGAATCTTTAGGTAGAAAGAAAAAAAGGGAAAAATAGATCTAAAAAACTTGACAACCAACAGGAAGGAAATAAAACACATAATACATATAATGATTCAAAAGGAAAGAGAAAGGTGAATTACCCTTGTTTAATCTGTAGAGGTGATCATTTTACTAAAGAATCTCCTCGTTGTGAGGAAGTTGGTAAATTTTTAAAAGCTTCACCCACCCCAGCCGTTTTAAAAGATCCTTTCCCTTCCCAACAGTAGTTAATTGATCATAAGTCCTTAAACGAAACTTCTTCCTCCACTGATGAAGTTCGTATGATGTCTAGTGAAACGGTGAATCTGAATACAAGAGCACACAGTTATGACCCTCCTTCATAAAAGAAACCTGATGAAATTCCATCTGAAAAACCCTCAACTTCCACACCTCCTACTAATAATGGTATTCATATTGAAAAACCTATACCTAAAACAATTTTTCGTCCACCAAAGGGCACTCTACATAAGTCCATAATCAATCCTAATGCTCATGCCACCCAATACTATAATATTGTTGAATATTTGGCCCAGGCAACCTGCGATATGCTGGCTTTAGAGGTACTCCAAACCTGCCCAACTCAACCGAAAAATTTGCTTACTGCCCTTGGAGCTATGGATCCTGAGAATAGTAATATCATCACTTTCAAACTAGATGATTTCAAAACGAGACTTTCACATCAGTTAGCTTTCTAGATCGCTACAAAGATTGCGGGAAATAGTATCTGTCATACCTTTTTGGACGAGGGTTCCTCTACATCAGTTATGTCTTTATCTTGTTGGAGAGCCATTGGATCTCCGGAAAGCAACCGTTCACCTACCACTCTTAAGGATTTTGATGGTCACGGCTTTCAACCCTATGGATTACTTCCTGCCATCCATGTAGAACTAGGGGGCAAGTCAGTCTCCATTCACATCGAATTCGTTGATGCTCCTTTGGATTACAACTTACTCCTAGGTCGTAACTAGTTTTATGCTATGCAAGCTGTAGCATCGACCATCTTTTAGGTCATCCAGTTCCCATTCCAAGGAAAGATTGTTACTATTGACCAGTTAGACTTCATCACACCTAGTGCCATTACAAATGATGCAAACAACGTTCCAATTTTGAGCACTCCATAGTATTAAGACATCGGAGTAGGCCTCATCAAAGATTCTTCACTTATGGGAGTCTTTCCTTCCTCTGACCCTCCTGCTTCGCGAACTGCATCCATTAATATGATTTCTAGCTCTCATACAGAAAAAGGAAAAACAATTGCTGATGAATCCTCATATTTTTCCCATTTTGAAGAGATGTACAATGCAATCCAAGTTGACAGTGATCGTGCCATCAATGATCATTTCTTGGTGGCCTCAAACCATTATCACATGCCATATTGGCTCGAACACCCCTCCCCATCTCTGGATTATCTTTCACACAAACTTCCTACAGACGAGTCTATCATGGAAGTTATGTCGTTAGACAAGATGCCCTGGGAAGATGGTCATCTCAGATCTTCTTTCCTTCCCCCTTGCCATATGGTAGAGAACCACTTTTCCTCCACGGTTTCATCCGATATAGTCCTCAACCCTCAGTATTTGATCCTCACTCGTAGTGTCGATTCTGAAGGGAATTTATGCAACATTACAAAAACTATGCCTATAAACATATCTGTGAAACCCGGTATTTTCTAGAACATTCATATTGGCCAAAAATCCTCACCTTAGGAGGTTAGATCCTTCACATACATATTCAAGGAATTTAGAGATGTCTTCACGTGGACATATGGAGAAATTCCAGGAATTGATCCCTCGATATTTGTCCATTAAATTAAAACATATCCTGATGCCAAGACAGTCCACCAGAAACTTAGACAAGTCCATCTGTGGAAAGCAGCAGCTATTAAGGAAGAGGTTGGAAAAATTCTTAAGGTTGGCTTCATATACCCCATACCCCTGACTGACTGGGTGTCCAGCATAGTCCCTGTCAATAAAAAATAGGGAACTATTAGGGTTTGTATCGATTTTAGGGATCTGAATAGAGCTTGTCCAAAAGACAATTTTCCTACCCCTTATATCGATCAAATAATCGACAAATACGCCGGAAGTGTCATCTTATCCTTCATGGATGGATTTTCTGGTTACAATCAAATCAATATTCTCCCATCTGATCAACATAAAACGACATTTATTTTTCTGTGGGGAACCTTTGCCTACCGCAAACTGCCTTTTGGCTTAAAGAATGAAAATTTCCTTTTGGGCTCTATGCTGATTCCAACCCCATGTACTACATTCTTACCTATCAAGTGCTTGGGGGAAAATACTCATGCTAGATCGTTATTCTCCAGGAATTTGAGTTGGATTTCGCTAAGAGCACTTAGAAGAAATATCTTGTCTTTGCAGAGCTTATGTGTGACTTTCCCGATACTATGGAGGATATGGAGCCCTTTGATTCCCTGCTTGATGAATCATTGTTCCTCATTAGTATGACTGATCCATGGTATGGGGACATCATTTTGTACCTCCAAACCTTACGATACCAACCTACCACCTCCCGAGATGAACATCATCATGCTCACCACCAGGATAAAATTTTCCTTATATTGAATGATACCCTATACCGCCATGGTGTTGATTCTATCCTACGTCGTTGCCTTACACACGAAGGGGCTGAGATCGTCCTTAATGATTGCCATGCTGGAGCTTGTGGCGGTCATCTTTCTGGGTTGGCTACTGCCCAAAGAATCCTACCTGTCGTGTACTTATGGCCTTCCATTTTCAAAGATTGTATTGAGATGGTCAAGAAATTCCCACCATGTCAAATGTTTACTTCCAAGAAACGCACACATCTAGCTCCACTCCATCCCATAGTAGCAGTTGGTCCTTTTGAAAAATGGGGCATAGAATTTGTGCACTGTCGACCTACCTCAGCCAGGGGGCATGGCTACATCATTGCGGATGTTGACTATTTTACAAAATGGGCTGAGGCAATGCCCACATATGCCGAAGACGGTAAGACTACCGCACTTTTCTTATTCAACCATATTATTGCAAGATTGGGATTCCTAGGGCTATCGTGACCGATCATGGATCACATTTCAAAAATAAAATTATGGAAGAACTTAGCATCAAATTAGGGTTTCAACATGACAACTCTACACCCTACTATCCACAAAACAATGTTCAGGTTGAAGCGATAAATAAGGTTTTAAAAAAAATGCTTCAATAGATGGTAGGGAAAGCCAAGTCAAACTGGCATTTACAGCTTTTCTCTACACTTTGGGCCCATAGGACTACTGTCAAAACTTCCACCGGATTTACACCTTTCCAATTAGTATACAAGCTGGAAGCTACTCTCTCAAAAGAATGTGAGATCCCTTCTTTAAAACTGGTTGTCGAATTATTACCCAACACTACCATAGACGAAGAAATATTCTTGTTCCTAAATAAACTTGATGAAACTTGATGTGATGATGCCTTAGCTAATGAGGAACACAAATGAAGAATGAAAGTTCAATATGATAGGACTGTCCAACCCCGTTCCTTCAATCAAGGAGATATGGTCTTGACCTACGACTAGAAGCATGATAAGCTTGGGGCATGCAAATTTAAGTCTATATGGCATGGACCCTACATTGTCAGCCGTGTTCTAGAAAAAGGAGCATATGAACTAGTTTATTACGATGGGATACCACTGGGAGAGGCCCGAAATGGGCTCTACCTCAAAAGATACTATGCCTAGGTCATATAGCATAGGGTCTTTGTAAATATTGTTTATAGTTTGATGTGTGTCTTATGCTTTAAGAGGTGTGTCTTTTGTGTGGTTGAAAGTGTGTTTTTTATTAAACCCTTGTTAACACCCAAAAAGGGTTCACTACCTCCTCTACCCCATTACATGGCTCATTTGTCCATTTTCCCACCATATTTCCATCAAAAACCCATAAAACCATGCAAAAAGCCTCCAAAAGGCTTAAAATGCCTCCAAAAGGCCATAAAACCCTCTTTTCCTCTAAAAATATCCAAAATTCCTCCAAAAAATCAAAAAAGGAATAAAAATATAAAATAATGAGGAAAATGAGGAAGAAACCCTAACCCTAAAACCGCATGGTTTCCAACTATAAATAAGTGATGGAGACCCCTCATTCAATATACACAATCACAGTATCCTACCTCTGCCAAAATTGCTCGTGAAACCCTAGCTCACCATTGAGCTACTTTCACCATTGAGAGCCCCTTTTGGCCCATTTCCACCATTGGAGAAAGAGAAGAAGCAGCTTGAAGCTCGGAGCCACCGACTCAGATCACCGCAAAGGGCTTCACCCACCTTCACATTAAAGGTCAGATTAATACAAATTCATTATTTACTTTTCATTGTGTTGCTTCATGAATCATTATTAGATTTGTTAGATTTAATTTTTATTTCAGTTATAGCTTTTAATTCATACATCATTGAACTGCTACTAAGGAATCCATTGTCCTTAGTAGGTACTCATTCGTACAAGCTAGGGCTAAAACCCTAGCTACAACCCTACTTATGCACGTCTTTTGTCTCATGGAAAGATAACTTCCTTCATTGGTTTTGCTGATGGTGCTCATCAGTATATGATTAACCTTGCATCTACATCTTGGGTATTGTACTCTCCTACAAGTGAACTAGTGAGTTCAGGGGTATTCTTTTAGGTCCCTCCACCAATAATATAGCATAATATCAAGTTGTGGTCGGATTGTTGACGGAAGCCCTAGCTAATGATGTAAGGGAAATTAGGGTTTACTTGGACTCTAACCTAGTTGTCCAACAACTTAATCAACTCCACACCATCTGTAATGCCCTGCTTCTTCATACTTTCCGAAGAGTCAGGTTGTTAGAGAGGTCTTTTGAGCAAGTCACTTATCAACACATTCCAAGACATTTAAATGCAGTGGCAAATTCCTTAGCTAATTATGTTTTGGATTGGTATATTGCTCATACATAAATTTCCATTTGAAACATAAAGCAAAACATGTAAATTCATAAGTAGATGAACATCTCACACATCACATTTTCACACACACAACTGTAAATATGAAAGTCTGTCATAAATATATATAGACTGTAACATCGAGATACAAAAATGGGTTGAAGCATCCCTAGCTTTTAGTGCCCTTAAAAGTTTAGGACCATAAAAGTTTAGAATTCATAAATATATAGGGAAAAATATGAAGCTCTGAATCTTTCAGTAATACATATACAAAAAAGAAGATCGAAGCAGACTAATCCTCTTGCTTTGCATCATAGCATGCAATGGCTTGGGCCACTCGGTGGAGTACCTTGGAAAATTGTTCAGAAATACCCACGGTGTGGTGCTGATAATGCTTAGGTACCCTATCTGTGGCTACATCAGGGATACCCACTGTCAAATGCTGTAGGTTTTCCTCCAAATATCCAAGCTCCTCTTCATCTTTGGAGCGGTACACCATCATGTCTCTGGTGCCTACTCGCCTAGCAATAGGTGACATCCCCAGTGGACGGGTAGGTCCAATGTCTGCACGAAAACACTTTTTGTTATCTCAATGTTATAAACCATAAAAATTAAATAAAATAAAAAATTACAAAAAACACAGTTTGGATAGTGTCTTTACTTACGACAATCATCCCACATCTCACCCTCGGGTAAAGCCAAATCTGGATCATGACAGAAATTCCCCCCATAATAGCCATAATCCTCTATCATAAGAAATTGGTTTCTCAACCAGCAAAAGAATCCATACCGATAGCTAACTTTAGGCACTGCACCGCCGAGGCGTGGCATAGTTGTAACCCATGCTATCATTCTGGGATCTTTAGGCTCAAGTCGAGTGATGGTTACCTGTGGTCTCAAATGTGGAATCCATTGTAAGATGAATGGCACCACCACTACCCCATATCTGAATTACTTCAGTGTTTCCCTCCTGCATTTGGTAAACTGCTTCTTCAGACACACTAGCATGCTCTCACACCAATTAAAAATGGTAGGCTCCATACATTGAAAAGTGTATAGCATCAGAGATCTAGTAGTGAGGTGGGAAGATCTTGTTCCCACCACCTTGCCAATAGTGTATACCATAGTCCTCAATGGGAGATTCACTATGGAACAAATCTTTAGTTTCCCAAATTGAGCCTCTGTGCCCAATGCACAATGCTAGTCTATTATGTCATCTAAGGAGCCTTCTCCTCCTCGAGCCCTAGATAAGACTGCCTGACTCCCCCTCATGGATAGACCAGTCAAAAAGTATATATCCTCTATCTCAATGGGAAAGATGTGGAAACCTATGACAAAATGTTCTTGGTCCAAATCCCACATGTTAATAATATACTCAAGTAGCCGAATGTGTGCTTTCATGCCAGGCACACGGAAATATTTTAGCAGTCCATAGTTTCTTAGGGATTCTATGGTAGGTGGATCATTAGCAGCTTGTGTGTCGGGAACCTCATGCTCCCTTTCTTTCCATATGACCATAGTGCACCTGTCACATACAAATTTCATGATTAGAAAACATGGCAAGGATGAAAAAACATAATAGCACATTTAGAAGCAAATTTTGGGCATGGAATTGCTTTTTGTAGCATCCTAGGGTTTACATTTTCTCCTTTAAGGCAGCAGCGGTGCTCCTATCGTTTGTGGACAAAGCACCATTGGCGCCTGTATCTTTGGAACCCAATGCGTCGTCTGCTTGTTCGCCGTGGACAGGGCGCCTACGACGTGCCTGTCCCAGCTGGACATAGCGCCGTCGAGGACTCTGTCCGACGGCTAAAAACCCTTGGGAAAATAAAATTTGATCTATTTTTAACCAATAGAAATGCCTACTAATGATTGGTTTCACTATTCCTAATAGAAAATTGTAAACCCATCCTCTACTTTGGTTTCAAAATCGTTGCAAATATCTTTTTAGGGATGTGAGTCTAAACAATGAAAGAAGAAAAATTGATGTTTGTAAGGGATGGAAGGGAAAAGATTTGATTACTTACCTCTCAAATGGTGAACAAAGAAGCAATGAAGTAGAAATATCCTTGCCAAACCACCAACAGAACTATTGCCAATCAAAACCAACTCTCCAAAGCTTACAAGTGGTAAAAACAAAATGGTAACTATTTCTTACCCATTCTTTCTATTTATAGAGTATTTGAGATTTTCAAAAATGCATTACAATTAATATATTTTGAAATCCAAATTATTTGACTGAAAGTGGGTTTTTGTTTTTATTTCTATAGTTTTAGAAAAATGGTTTTTTAATGGTCTTTTTTGAGTTTTTCAAGGTTAATGCTAGCTAGTTTTTGGCTCCGATACAAGTCATTTTTGTCTTTTTCAAGCTTTGGGAAAAAATGAAAAAGTACCAAGCGTCCTTATACACTTTTTACATGCTCGTTAAAATTCCAGTAGAAAGGTGTCGAGTCCACTTTTTCGCTTTTTCAGACTCGTTAAAAATGGCTTATGAAAAAGGAACCTCGTTCGGGAGTTATATTTAAGATCTTTTCAGTCTCCTCAAAACACAAAAATATTTCCAAGCGAACTTGTTGCGTTCACGCTTGTAAAAGAATCAGAACGGTCGACTAGTCGGGTGTAGGTTATCTATTTTTTGGACCGACTAGCCTTATTTACGAAAAAGGACCCTTTTCTGGAGTCTTCTTAGTCATTTCATACTCTCTAAACATGAAACGACAAATGAGTTTACTTGCATCAGACTCATAAAACACACGATGTGAGACTCTATTTTGGGAACGAACCCCTCCTTTCTCAGGTTCGTGAAAAATAAGAGAATGGACTCATCACTTGGTGAGCTTCAATGAGTGTTTGTTACCCTCTTTGGACTCGTAAAAATGAAAAGAGGCACTCACCTTTCGAGGTAGGGAAATTAAAGGAAAGGGGAATGGTTTTCATTTGTTTATATGGCAGTACTCTACAGTCCACCTTTGAACATGGCACCTGTTTGCATTTGCATATCTGAACAGTTTGGGTTTTTAGTTTGTCTTCGAGTCGATCCATTTTTGTGAGTCACCTGACTCCTTTGATTCAATTCAAAGAATGCTTTGTTATATTCCTTGCATTACACCTGGTTCTATTCTCACGAGTCAATACTGCCAAGTCATGTGTCGTGCCGCCCAATTTTTCAAAGGTTATCTCTCTTAGAAAAATAATCTGTCAATAACCTCACTTGTCCTCAAAATTTAGTCATGTCTGAGTCAGTATTATCATTCCAAATCAAATTTTATTCTCAGTTTCATGTCATTGATGTGGGAATAATTATGGCCCTCCTGTGACGGGGTCTATTCTTGTCGACTTCAAATCATTATCCAGGGATTAGAAATAGAAACCTAGATAGTACCTTGGGCATGTGTGCCTCAATGGTAGGTTACCTCACTTTCAACATGAGTTTACATCATTGGCTCTTGATTGAAAGATCTCATCAGATGTTGGACTTCAAGTCCTTTATTCACATTTAATGATTTGTACTGAGATACCTTGGGAATCATTGACATCAATGGTGATTTCCCTCGCACTTGTTAACAATTGACATCAATGACTGGTAATCAAGTGGTTTCTACCATGTTCTACGTCAAGACATTGTAATAATTTGGTTATATTCATATCATTCAGAGGCTAGGATGAAGACCTTGGGTGATTAGGCTTTATCATCATCATTTCCTATGCTCAGGTTGCGTTTGGAGATCATTTAGAGTCATGACACGGATCCACATTGTATGTTTTGTGGCTGTGTTTTATATTTGAAATTTAAAGGCATAGATCTACTTTGTATATCTCGTAGCTATGACCTATCTCTTACAGTAGTCAATCATGGATCTACTGTGTATTATTGGTAGCCATGACATAGTCATCATCATAGATCTGCAGTGTATTGGTCCGTAGCTGTGATTGGATTGGATAAAAGTCAGTTATTGGTCCTTTATGAGTCTATCTTTCTTTGCCTCTATATAGAACGGAAAACTTGCAAAGCATTTCACCTATCACATTCTTCTATCTTCATACTTTTGGGGGCATTCTGTTGCACATGAAAATCTCACATTGCCTAGTCAGCCTTTAGAGGACTTTCTTGTTGCCTATCAACCTCCCAAAAAGCCTAATCTTGATCACCTTGGCCATTTTTTGCCCTGACCTAGAAGGAACGGCGCTATTTAACCTTTTCTGCAGAGCATCATCGATGCCTCCATCAGTTGAGCATAAAGCACCGTTATCCCTTTTACAGTGGGAAAAATCCTAGACCGGCACTCTATCCAGTTTACCTAAAAGCATCGATGGTCACTTAAAGGGGAAAAAAGAATTTTCTAGAAGATTTCGTACATGATTCTTCATGGAATTGGTTCTTTTATGTCTGGGAGAGGTGGCATTCTCCTCCCTCACCTATAGGGATCCTATTCTATCCTTTTTTCAAGTCATCCTATGGGTTCTTGGCCTATAAATGGAGCTTCTATGAAGAGAGTGGGGGAGACCAGAAAAGCATCCTTATGCTACTAGTTTGAAGTCTGGATAGAGGCAAAGTAGAGGTATTTTGTAGCTAGAGAGGTCTTCATTGGAGTTTGTAGACATTTGTTGAGACAAAAGATGTCAACATCAAGGCTTTTGGTTGTACTTCTTCTCACTCATTATTAATTTAAAAACATTTCCCTTTCCTATATTTGATTATTGTGTTTGTGATTAAATATTATTGGACTCCTTGATCATCAGTATGAATAGTTGATTATCATGATGCTTTCATCTTTTTGTTTGTCTTGTGATCCATCTTCCAGGCATTGAATCATCTCAAGGACTTTTCAGAGAGAAGATAAACAAGTCTACGGTTGAGGTATATTATGTGTTATGTTAATTAATTTGACTATTTAATGAAAGGATATGTGGCTGTGATTATTTTGTTTTCTAGTTGTGTTTTGTATTATAGAGGAACAAGCAATGTGAGCACTGGTTGAGAGATCCTAGTAACAAAATCAGCGACTCCACTGGGGATAGCAAAATCGATCAGATATGGGGAAGATTCAGTCAGATATACAACTCTTTGGTAACCATTCCACGGGTGAATTTTTTTCTCTCTGCTCTTTGTTTTTTCAATCTACAAGGCAAGCTACTCCTTTCATTTTATTTATGATAATTTTCCTTGGTTCTGAATTATATTTTTTACTGTTCTCTGGGTAATTGCTTTTTTCTTATTGTTTTCAGTTCAACTGATACTTTTCCGTTTCTCCTGTAGTTCTTAACTTTTAGTATATTGTCTGGACAGTGCGCCTCTCTGTGGTTGATAGAGCACCGATCATCATTCAGGGCACCTTTTCCCTTGACTGGCAAAGCGCCGCCCTCCTTCCAGGGCACTTCTTATTCCAGTTGACAGAGCATCATCCATCATCTAGGACACTTTTCGATTTGAATGACAGAGTGTTGTAGGCACCTGTGTCCTGAATTCCGAGCGCACTGATTCAACTTCTGAGGTAGGCTTCAAAAAATCTTTGTGATTTCGTCTGCTTAGAAATTTTTTATCTTTCTGAAGAGTCTGTGTGGTTTGTTTGCTTCTCTGAAATTTTTTTGTGTTCTTTGCATCTGCCTACTACTTGAGAGTACTTTGTGAACCCGATTCTCTTTTGAGCTTAGTTCCAAAGGCTTGATATTTTTCATTCCTATAGGGGAAAATACTAGATAGTTTCAATTTTGGTTTTAACGAAATATGTTGAAATTTTTACTTTTGAAAAGAAAATCATAGCCTCTTGTAAGTTAGTTCATTTTAGGCTGCTTTGAGTGCCTCATATTTTCCAAGAAAATACAAAAAATAACCATTTTAGTTTCTTCTTGTTTATGCTTTAGAAGTTGTCATTTTCTTGCATAAATAGATTAGAAGAAACATATTTTTTGGCATTGTAGCAAAGATAGTTTGCATGCACACTAGAGGCTTATTTTCTTTGTCAAAAATTTCAGAAATCTTTTGAGTGCGTGATTGAAAAACATTTGTGTTTGAAAAAACTTCATTTTCTTGCATTTCTTGTTTCAAGTTTGTGTTGTTGAAATGGCATTATTTTAAGGTTCTTGAAAAAAGAAAAAAGGAAAATTTTCTCCTTACCCTAAGTAGTTTTCATCGAAAGTCAAAGAAGTGTTTTCTGTTGCATATAGAGTTAATCTACATTATTGGAGACAACATTTCCACAAACATTCACCTAATCGTCATGATAAAATCAACGATAGCTTTAGGTTAAAATTTGTATAAAAATTTGAGTGATAGGCTAGAGACCTGTTCAGGCATTGTTAAGCATAGGATCTGTCGATATTTTTCTGCACTACTTCCCAAGACTCACGTGGCTCTTCCACCTACCATCCGTATATAGAATCGCTCTTTCACGTACCCTTGAGGTATATAGAAAGGTTCTTTCACATACTCGATTGTATATAGGAAGGACCCTTGTGAACGGTTGTGCATTAGACAACACTACTACCGATTTGAGATCCCACGTACCTTGCATATATCAGGAGACCCCACTAGGATACCCTATCCAAACCGAGTTAACCTCTTGGCCATCTTGGCTTTATGGGTGAATATTGTAAAGTCTTGATAATCTTGGTGAGAAACTAGACTTTGAACACCTCCTATCATTTAAGACTGCTTGTGACCTTTAGCTCTGTGTAGGTGTTTTTGTGTGACTTTTCCTTCTTCTTTGACCTAGTTTAGAAGAATTCCAGCCACCACCATAGATGAGAAGCTTGCGCGGCGTCAATCCCATAGGTTGCAGGGTTTATCTCCTGACTCTCCTCCAACCGTGGAAGGGGAAGAAGGGGTAACCATGGAGATACCAGCTTCGGCTGAGGATCCTATGGAACTTACTCCACCTAGAGGAAATTTCTCTACTCATGCTAGTCCTTTAGTCCAATTGCCTCCTACAACCGATGTTTCTGTACATCCGTCATTTGGAGGCCATGGCGATACTTCTGCCCCACCAGATTATGGTCTAGATGCTTGTTTTGGAGGACTTCTATGGGCCAAGATATTGTTGAATTTGAGGTTATTAGACCTTCACCAAGAAATCATCCCTTGCGAGAGGAGGAACAGAGAAGAATTAATGCATCTCTTGATCGAGCTCGTAAATTTTCAGAGAGAGTAGAAATAATTATTCCTCCATCTGTGTCCCATTATGAAACTTTACCAGTATGATTACCTCGTAATACAGACCCTTGGCCTGAAGCTGAAATTAAACCTTCTCCTGATGGCCACCCAACTTCTGGTGAGACTTCTCATATTCCATGGCCTGAAGGATATCGTTCACTAGCTCAAGTGTTAGGACCTATTGAAGAAATTCCATTTCAAGGAAATCCAAGTATAAATCAAAACCATACAGTGTCACATTCTGGACCTATTACTAAACCTTCCATACCTATCATGGTTGGGGGGAAATCCTCAAATCAATCCATGTCAGTAAACTCTCACGCTAGGGGGAAACCCCGGGTGCAAGTTACATTACCTGTCAATGGAACTATGCCTAGTTCGGGACAAGTTGTAGCTGTAGCACAACCTACATTAGTTATGCGCCCCACTAATACCCATGTTGTTTCCCCCCCATCTAGTACAGACCAACCCTTAGGGCCACAACCTGTCAACAATACAGCTTCTTGGGGATATACTTATCCAAAAAGTCAGTAGCCTATGGTTAATCAATTTTACCAACAACCACCCCGTGCGGCTATTTATTCTGGAATGCCTTACCCCAGAAATGCTTTTGTACCTTGGGGCAAACAAATTGGTCAAATATTCTGTCATATGGAGGAACTTTTGTTAATATCACTGGAGGATACAATGGACCTCCCCCAGGAGGACCACCATGAGGACTTGGAGGACTTGGGGGTCCTGGAGGACCTGGTAGACCATTTGGAAAACCACCACCACCACCTTGCAGAGAAGGACCACCACCACCACCTGGCAGAGGTGGACCACCACCACCATTTGGAGGAGGAGGACCACCACCACCACCTAGCAGAGGCGAACCCCCACCACCACCTATAGGAGGAGGACCACCACCACCACCACCACCACCTTTTGGAGGACCCCCTCCCTCGGGGGGCCCACCTTCCCATGGAAATTCAGGAAACCAACAACCTTTTCAACAAACTTCAGGGGCATCATCTATACCCATCTATCAATCCACATACGGTCCTACTGGTCAACAAATTCCCTATCAGTATTACCAGTATCCATAACCAAATCAACAACTACCATTTCTATCTACTTTAGATTTTCAAGACTTGTCAAGATTGATAAATGACCCAATTAATCATGACCCCACTTGGCCCGCCATCCCAGTTAAGCTACCTTCCGATATCCCAAAATTCGATGGTAAACCTGGTGAGGACCCAAAAAACCATGTTATGACTTTTCATATTTGGTTCTCATCCAATTCTTTGATGGATGGTTCAATCCATCTATGCCTTTTCCAAAG
Organism: Pseudotsuga menziesii; assembly: GCA_001517045.1. Taxonomy (NCBI): domain Eukaryota; kingdom Viridiplantae; phylum Streptophyta; class Pinopsida; order Pinales; family Pinaceae; genus Pseudotsuga; species Pseudotsuga menziesii. The sequence continues at coordinate 41,571 of LPNX010047999.1, forward strand.
AACCCTCATCGGCATTGCAACTAAATGGTACATCGAGTTACCATGACATTCATTTTTGGATTTCAATGCTTTAGCTATGGCGTTTTTGACACATTTTCAGTTACCAATATGGTATGAAATAGGTACAGACCTATTGACCTCACTTCGACAAACTACATCTACCCATATCTCCTATCATATCCATGAATGGAGAAGAAGACGTAGGTTGATTAAGGCTCCCATTCCTGATCAGTTACTAGCTGACTGGTTCACAAATTCTTTGCTTCCACCCATAGCTAGAGATGTGGCCATGGGAGGTGCTATTACCAAAGAGTAGGATTTTAGTCACACTTATTACCTTGACTTGGTTCATTCCTAGTTAGGCACTTTGTATGATTTGATTCCCCATGCTCCTCGGCCTACTACAGAACCACTTGCTGATGGCATACTTGGTTCAGTTCATACACAAATAGCAGTTAAATCCTCTAAGAAACAACCTGCCACTCCATCCAATCAACAAGCACCACCTGCCAAAATTGCATCTGCTCCTGTTGCTTCCGCTGAAGTAAACGAGGTTCAATCCACTGAATCTTTAGGCGAAAATAAAAAAGGGAAAAATAGATCTAAAAAACCTGACAACCAACAAGAAGGAAATAAAACACAGAATATGAATAACAATTCAAAAGGAAAGAGAAATGTGAAGTACTGTTGTTTAATCTGCAAAGGTGATCATTTTACAAAAGAATGTCCTCGTCATGAGGAAGTTGGTAAATTTTTAAAAGCTTCACCCACCCCAACCGTTTTAAAAGATCATTTCCCTTCCCAACAGTGGTTAATTTATCATAAGTCCTTGAACGAAACTTCTTCATCCACTGATGAAGTTCGTATGGTGTCTAGTGAAATGGTGAATCTGAAGACAAGAGCACACATTTATGACCCTCCTCCGAAAAAGAAACCTGATGATATTCCATTTGAAAAACCCTCAACTTCCACACCTCCTACTAATAATGTTCTTCATATTGAAAAACCTATACCTAAAGCAATTTTTCGTCCACCAAAGGGCACTCTACGTAAGTCCATAATCAATCCTAATGCTCATGCCACCCAATACTATAATATTGTTGAATATTTGGCCCAGGCACCCTACATTATGTCGGCTTTAGAGGTACTCCAAACCTGCCCAACTCAACGAAAATATTTTCTTACTACCCTTGGAGCTATGGATCCCAAGAATAGTAATATCATCACTTTCAAACTAGATGATTTCAAAACAAGACTTTCACATCAGTTAGCTTTCCAGATCGCTACAAATATTGCTGGAAAGACTATTTGTCATACCGTTTTGGACGAGGGTGCCTCTACATCAGTTATGTCTTTATCTTGTTGGAGAGCCATTGGATCTCTGGAAATCAACCGTTCACCTACCACTCTTAAGGCTTTTGATGGTCGTCACTTTCAACCCTATCGATTACTACCTTACATCCATGTAGAACTAGGGGGCAAGTCAGTCTCCATTCACATCAAATTCGTTGACGCTCCTTTGGATTACAACTTACTCCTAGGTCATAACTGGTTTTATGCTATGCAAGCTAAGGCATCAACTGTATTTTGGGTTATCCATTTCCCATTCCGAGGAAAGATTGTTACTATTTACCAGTTAAAATTCATCACACATAGTGCCATTACAAATGATGCAAACAATGTTCCACTTTTGAACACCCCACAGTATCAAGACATCAGAGTAGGCCTCATCAACGATTATTCACTTATGGGAGTCTTTCCTTCCTCCGACCCTCCTCTTTCTTCACGAACTGCATCCATTAATATGATTTATAGCTCTCATATAGACAAAGGAAAAGCTATTGCTAATGAATCCTCATATTTTTCCCCTTTTGAAGAGATGCACAATGCAATACAAGCTACTAGTGGTCCCACCACAATGATAATTTCTTGGTGGCCTCGGACCATTATCACATGCCATATTGGCTCAAACACCCCTCCCCATCTCTGGATTATCTTTCACACACACTTCCTACAAACAAGTCTATCATGGAAGTTATGTCGTTAGACAAGATGCCTTGGGAAGATTATCATCACATATCTTCTTTCCTTCCCCCTTGCCATATCGTAGAGAACCACTTTGCCTCAACGGTTTCATCCGATATAGCCCTCAACCCTCAGTCTCTAATCCTCACTCGTAGTGTCGATTCTAAAGGGAATTTATGCAACATTTCAAAAACTATGCCTATAGACATATCTGTGAAACCCGTTATTTCCGAGAACATTCATATTGGCCAAAAATCCTCACCTTAGGTGGTTAGATCCTTCACAGACCTATTCAAGGAATTTAGAGATGTCTTCGCATGGACATATGGATAAATTCTAGGGATTGATCCCTCGATAGTTGTCCATGAAATTAAAACATATCCTGGTGCCAAGACAGTCCACCAAAAACTTAGACAAGTCCATCCATGGAAAGCAGCAACCATTAAGGAAGAGGTTGAAAATTTCTTAAGGTTGGATTCATATACCACGTACCCCTAACTGAATGGGTGTCCAAGATAGTCCCTGTCAATAATAAACAGGGAACTATTAGGGTTTGTATCGATTTTAGGGATCTGAATAGAGCTTGTCCAAAAGACAATTTTCCTACCCCTTATATCGATCAAATAATCGACAACTGCGCCAGAAGTTTCATCTTCTCCTTCATGGATGGATTTTCTGGTTACAATCAGATCAATATTCTCCCATCCGATCAGCATAAAATGACATTTATTTGTCCGTTTGGAACCTTCACCTACCGCAAATTTCCTTTTAGCTTAAAGAACGTTGGCACTACTTTTCAATGCTCCATGTCATATGATTTCCACGATTTTAAACACTTTGTGGAACCATATTTGGATGACCTACCTGCTCATTCCAAGCAGCAAGATTTACACATAGAACATCTGAGGGCCATTTTTCTCAGACGTCGTCATTTTAAAATCCGCCTTAACCCCCACAAATGTGTTTTTTGTGTGGAAACTGGCCAACTCCTTGGATTTATTGTTTCAAAATATGGCATCCAGATTGATCCCTTGAAGATCAAAGCTATCTTGGCTCTACCCACACCAACCAATGTTACTGAACTCCAGAGTTTGCAAGGGAAGGCAAACTTTCTACACTATTTTGTTTGTAATTATGCTGAAAGGACACATGGTTTTATGAGGTTACTTAAAATTGATACTCCTTTTGCTTGGGATGATTTCACGCAATGCGCATTTGACAATCTCAAACATGCACTTATCCATGCTCCTGTGTTGCAACCACCTAATTATACTAAGGATCATTCATTATATGTGGTCGCGTCCTTGTCTACTATAGGCATGGTCCTTGTTCAGATAGATGAACACGACATAGAACATGTGATTTATAATGCAAGCAAGAGTCTCTTAGACTTCGAAACTCATTATTCACATGTGGAGAAGTTGGCTCTGGCCACAGTCATTGCGGTCCAGAAATTCCATCATTACATTTTGCTCCACACCACCACTATCTATGTTGATTCCAACCCCATGTACTACGTTCTTACCCGTCAAGTGCTTGGTGGAAATACTCACGCTGGATCATTATCCTCCAAGAATTTGATTTGGAATTCTCTAAGAGCACTTCGAAGAAATCTCTTGTCTTTGTAGAGCTTATGTGTGACCTTTCCTGTACTACGGAGTATATGGATCCCTTTGATTCGCTACCTGATGAATCATTGTTCCTCATTAGTACGACTGATCCATGGTATGGGGACATCATTTTGTACCTCCAAACCATACAATACCAGCCTACCGCCTCCTGAGATGAACGATGTCGTGTTCGCCACCAGGCTAAAAGTTACCTTATCTTGAATGATACCCTATACCGCCGTGGTGTTGATTCTATCCTATGTCATTTCCTTACACATGAAGAGGTTGATATAGTCCTTAATGATTTCCATGCTAGAGCTTGTGGTGGTCATATTTCTGGATTGGCTATTGCCCAAAAAATCCTACGTTTCGGGTACTTCTGGCCTTCCATTTTCAAAGATTGTATTGAGACAGTCAAGAAATGCCCACCATGTCAAATGCTTACTTCTAAGAAACACACACATCCATCTCCTCTCCATCCTGTAGTAGCTGTTGGCCCTTTTGCAAAATGGGGCATAGAATTCTTGCACTATTGACCTACCTCAGCTAGGGGGCATAGCTACATCATTGTGACTGTTGACTATTTTACAAAATGGGCTGAGGCAATGCCCACATATGTCGAAGACGGTAAGACTGCCGCACTTTTCTTATTCAACCATATTATTTCGAGATTTTGGATTCCTAGGGCTATCGTGACCGATCATGGATCACATTTAAAAAATAAAATGATGGCGGAACTTAGCATGAAATTAGGGTTTCGACATGACAACTCTACACCCTACTATCCACAGGCCAATGGCCAGGTTGAAGCGATAAATAAGGTTTTAAAAACAATGCTTCAACAGATGGTAGGGCAAGACAAGTCAAACTGGCATTTATAGCTTTTCTCTACACTTTGGGCCTATAGGACTACTTTCAAAACTTCCACTAGATTTACACCTTTCCAATTAGTATACGGGCTAGAAGCTACTCTCCCAATAGAATGTGAGATCCCTTCTTTAAAAATGGCTGTCAAATTTTACCCAACACTACCATAGATGAAGAAAGATTCCTGTACCTAAATAAACTTGATGAAACTCGACGTGATGTTGCCTTAGCTAATGAGGAAAACAAATGAAGAATCAAATTTCAATATGATAGGACTGTCCAACCCCGTTCCTTTAATCAAGGAGATCTGGTCTTGACCTACGACCAGAAGCATGATAAGCTGGGGGTAGGAAAATTTGAGTCTATGTGGCATGGACCCTGCATTGTTAGCCATGTTCTAGAGAAAGGAGCATATGAATTGGTTGATTACGACGGGATACCACTAGGAGAGCCCTGAAATGGGCTCTACCTCAAAAGATACAATGCCTAGGTCATCTAGCATAGGGTCTTTGTAAATATTGTTTATAGTTTGTTGTGTGTCTTCGGTTTTAAGAGGTGTGTCTTTTGTGTGGTTTAAAGTGTGTTTTTTATAAAACCCTACTTATGAATTCCTTCATTGGTTCTGTTGATGGTGCTCATCGATATATGATTAACCTTCCATCTACAGCTTGGGTACTGTACTTTCCTACAAGTGAACTGGTCAGTTCAAGGGGTATTCTTTTAGGTCCCTCCACCAACAACCTAGCAGAATATCAAGCTGTGGTTGGATTGTTGACGGAAGCCCTAGCTAATGATGTAAGGGAAATTAGGGTTTAATTGGACTCTAAGCTGGTTGTCCAACAACTTAATTGAGTCTACACCATCCATAATCCCCTCCTTATTCGTACTTTCTAAAGAGTCAGGTTGTTAGATAGGTATTTTGAGCAAGTCACTTATCAACACATTCCAAGACATTTAAATGCAGTGGCAGATTCCTTAGCTAATTATATTTTGGATTGGTATATTGCTCATACATAAATTTCCATTTGAAACATAAATCAAAACATGTAAATTCATAAGTAGCTGAACATCTCACACATCACATTTTCACACACACAACAGTAAATATGAAAGTCTGTCATATATATATATAAACTGTAACATCGAGATACAAAATGGGTTGAACCATCCCTAGCTTTCAATGCCCTTAAAAGTTCAGAATTCATAAATACATAGGGAAAAATATGAAGCTACGAAGCTTTCAGTAATACATATACAAAAAAGAAGATCAAAGTATACTAATCCTCCTGTTGTGCATCATAGCATGCAATGTCTTGGGCCACTCTATGGAGTAGCCTGGAAAACCATTTAGAAATACCCATGGTGTGGCGCTGATAACGCCTAGGTACCCTGTCTGTGGCTACATCAGGAATACCCATAGTCAAATGCTGTAGGTTTTCCTCCAGATCTCCAAGCTCCTCTTCAGCTTCAGAGCAGTACACCATCATGTCTCTAGTGTCTACTCTCCTAGAAATAGGTGACATCCCCACTAGACGGGAAGGTCCAATGTCTGCATGAAAACACTTTTTGTTATCTCAATGTTATAAACCATAAAAATTAAATAAAATTCAAAATTCAAAAAAACATAGTTTGGACAGTGTCTTTACTTACCACCATCATCCCACATCTCACCCTCGGGTAAAGCCAACTCTGCATCATGACGGAAATTTGCCCCATCATAGGCATAATCCTCTATCATAAGCAACTGGTTTCTCAACCAGCGAAAGAATCCAGACCCATAGCTAACTTTAGGCACTGCACCGCCAAGGCGTGGCATAGCTATAACCCATGCTATCATTCTAGGATCTTCCGGCTCGATCTGAGTGATGGTTACATGTGATCTCAAATGTGGAATCCACTGTAAGATGAATAACACCACCACTGCCCCATATCAAAATTGCTTCAGTGTTCCCCTCCTACATTTGGTCAATTGCGTCTTCAGACACACTAGCATGCTCTCACACCAGTTAAAAACGGTAGGATCCACACACTGCAAAGCGTATAGCATATGAGATCTAGTAGTGAGGTGGGCAGATCTTGTTCCCACCACCTTGTCAATAGTGTATACCATATTCCTCAATGGGAGATTCACTATGGAACGAATCTTTAGTTTCCCATATTGAGCCTTTGTGCCCAATGCACAATGCCGGTCTATTATGTCATCCAAGGATCCGTCTCCTCCTCGAGCCCTAGATAATACTTCCTGACTCCCCCTCATGGATAGACCAGTCAAAAAGTATATATCCTCTATCTCAATGGGAAAGATGTTGACCCCTAAGACAAAATGTTCTTGGTTTGGATCCCACATGTTAATAATATACCCAAGTAGCCAGATGTGTGCTTTCATACCGGGCACATGAAAATATTTCAGCAGTCCACAGTTTCTTAGGGCTTCTATGGTATGTGGATCATTAGTAGCTTGTGTATCGGGAACCTCATGCTCCCTTTATTTCCAGATAACCATAGTGCACTTGTCACATACAAATTTCATGATTAGAACACATGGCATGGCTGAAAAAACATAATAGCACATTTTGAAGCAAATTTTGGGCATGGAATTGGTTTTTGTAGCATCCTGGGGTTTACATTTTCTCCTTTAAGGCAACAGCGGCGCTCCTATCTTTTGCCGACAAAGCACCGTTGGTGCCTGTATCTTTGGCACCCAACGCATCGTCTTCCTGTCCCCCATAGACAAGACACCTACGGCGTGCCTATCCCGGTCGGATAGAGCGTCGTCGAGGACTATGCCCAACAGCTAAAAACCCTTGGAAAAATAAAATTTGATCTATTTTAACCAATAGAAATGCCTATTGATGGTCGGTTTCACTATTCCTAATAAAAACTTGTAAACCTATCCTCTACTTTGGTTTCAAAATCGTTGCAAAGATCTTTTTAGGGATGTGAATCTAAACAATGAAAGAAGCAAAATTGGTGTTTGTAAGGGATGGAAGGGAAAAGATTTGATTAATTACCTCTCACACGGTGAACAAAGAAGCAATGAAGTAGAAATATCCTTGCCAAACCACCAACGGAACTCTTTCCAATCAAAACCAACTCTCCAAAGCTTACAAGTGGTAAAAACAAAATGGTAACTATTTCTTACCCATTCTTTCTATTTATAGAGTATCTGAGATTTTCAAAAATGCATTACAATTAATATATTTTGAAATACAAATTATTTGAGTGAAAGTGGGTTTTTGTTTTTATTTCTATAGTTTTTGCAAAATGGTTTTTTAATGGTCTTTTTTGAGTTTTACAGGGTTAATGCTAGTTTTTGGCTCCGATACATGTCATTTTTGTCATTTTTGGGCTTAGGGCAAAACTGAAAAAGTACCGAGCGTCCTTGTAAACTTTTTACATGCTCATTAAAATTCCAATAGAAAGGTGTCGAGACCACTTTTTCGCTTTTTCATACTGGTTAAAAATGGCTTATGAAAAAAGGAACCTTGCTCGGGAGTTATATTTAAGCTCTTTTCAGTCTCCTCAAAACACAAAAATATTTCCAAGCGAACTTGTTGCGTTCACGCTTGTAAAAGAATCAAAATGGTTGACTAGTCAGGGGTAGGTTATCTCTTTTTCGGACTGACTGGCCTTATTTACAAAAAAGGACCCTTTTTTGGAGTCTTCTTAGACATTTCAGACTCTCTAAACATGAAACGACAAATGAGTATACTTGCATCAAACTCATTAAACACGATGTGAGACTCTATTTCGGGAACGAACCCCTCCTTTTTCAGGTTCATGAAAAATATGAGAATGGACTCATCACTTGGTGAGCTTCAATGAGTGTTTGTTACCCTCTTTGGACTTGTAAAAATGAAAAGAGGCACTCACCTTTCGAGGTGGGGAAATTAAAGGAAAGGGGAATGGTTTTCATTTGTTTATATGGTAGTACTCTACAGTCCACCTTTAACCATGGCACCTGTTTACATTTGCATATCTGAACAGTTTGGGTTTTCAGTTTGTCTTCGAGTCGGTCCATTTTTGTGAGTCACCTGATTCCTTTGAGTCAATTCAAAGAATTCTTTGTTATATTCCTTACATTACACCTGGTTCTATTATCACGAGTCAATACTTCAAATTCATGTGTCGTGCTGCCCAATTGTTCAAAGGTTATCTCTCTTAGAAAAATAATCCGTCAATAACCTCACTTGTCCTCAAAATTCATTCATGTCTGAGTCAGTCGTATCATTCCAAATAAAATTTTATTCTCAATTTTGTGTCATTGATGTGGGAATCATTATGGCCCTCCTGATGTGGGAATCATTATGACATTACCTTGGGCCTGCATGCATCAATGGCAGGTTACCTCCGTTTCAACATGAGTTTACATCATTGGCTCTTGATTGAAATATCTCATCATATGTTCGACTTCAAGTCCTTTATTCACATTCGATGATTTGTACTGAGATACCTTGGGAATCATTGACATCAATGGTGATTTCCCTCGCACTTGTTAACAGTTGACATCAATGCCTGGAAATCAAGTGGTTTCTACCATGTTCGACATCAAGATATTGTAATCACATGGTTAGATTCGTATCGTTCAGAGATTGGGATGAATACCCTGAGTGATTAGGATTTATCATCATCATTGCCTATGCTCAGGTTGCGATTAGAGATCATTTAGAGTCATGATACGGATCGACATTGTATGTTCAGTGGATGTGTTTTATATCTGAAATTAAAAGGCATAGATCTACTTTGTATATCTCTTATCTATGACCTATCTCTTATAGTAGTCAATCATGGAACTACAATGTATTATTGGTAGCCATTACATAGTCATCATCATAGATCTACAGTGTATTGGTCCGCAGCTGTGATTGGATTGGATAAAAGTCCGTTATTGGTCCTTTATGAGTCTATCTTTCTTTGCCTCTGTATAGGACGGAAAACTTGCAAAGCATTTCACCTATCACATTATTCTAGATTCATACTTTGGGGGGTATTCTGTTGCACATGAAAATCTCACATTGCCTAGTCAGCCTTCAGAAGAATTTTTTGTTTCCTGTCAACCTCCCAAAAAGCATGATCTGGATCACCTTGGCTCTTTTTTTCCCTGACCTAGAAGGAACGACACTCTATCACCTTTTCCACAAAGCATCATCAATGCCTCCATCAGTTGAGCAGAAAGCGTCGTTAGCCCTTTCGCAGTAGGAAAAATCCTAGATCGACGCTCTGTCCAGTTTACCTAAAAGCATCGATGGTCACTTAAAGGGGAAAAAAAGAAGTTTCTAGAATAATCCATACAGGATCCTTCATGGAATTGGGTCCTGCATGTCTGGGAGAGGTGGCATTTGCCTCCCTCACCTATAGGGATCTTATTCTAACCTTTTGTTAGGTCATCCTATGGGTTCTTGGCCTATAAATGGAACTTCTATGAAGGGAGTGGGGGAGCCTAGAAAAGCATCCTTATGTTGCTAGTTTGAAGTCTGGATAGAAGCAAAGTAGAGGTATTTTGTAGCTAAAGAGGTCTTCATTGGAGTTTGTAGACATTTGTTGAGACAGAAGATGTCAACATCAAGGCTTTTGGTTGTACTTCTTCTCACCCATTATTAATACAAAAAAATTTCCCTTTCCTATATTTGATTATTGTGTTTGTGATTAAATATTATTGGACTCCTTGATCATCAGTATGGATAGTTTATTATCATGATTCTCTCATTTTTTTGTTTTTCTTGTGATCCATCTTGCAGGAATTGAATCATCTCTAGGACTTTTCGGAGAGAAGATAAACAAGTCTACAGTTGAGATTTATTATGTGTTATGTTAATTAATTTGACTATTCAAGGGAAGGATATGTGGTTGTGATTCTTTTGTTATGTAGTTGTCTTCTGCATTACAGAGGAACAAGCAGTGTCAGCACTGGTTGAGAATTCCCAGTAACAACCTTTTTCAATTTTAATATTGGATTACAATTATTAACATATTTTATGTTAGATCAAGACACACATTGGTTGAATTATATCAAATAGTTTCGTTCATGATTAAGTACATACATCACATTGTAACTGGAAAAATAAGTTTTCTTTTCATATTTCGTCGCAATAGGCGACGAAAGGTCCATAGCATCTCTATTGCGACGAATGTCGGGGGAATTTTCAAAATTTTCCAAAAAATAAAACTATTTTTCCGCAAAAAATTATTTGTAACAATTTCGTGGCAAACTTTCATGGGAATTTTGAGCCATATGTAGTAGTGATAAAGGATTACTTGGTTAGGACATTTCCAATGAAGGATATAGGAGTAGTAAACAAATCTTGGGCATAGGATTACATAGAAATAGGGAAAAATGGTAAGTAGTACACAAGTTTATGGAGAAGATATTGATCTAGTATAAACATTGTGAAACCAGAAAATGTCCCTTTAGCTTTCCATTACAAGTTTTATTCAAGTTAATGTCATGTTTATAAGGGACACAAGGTTATGTATCATGTATTATGTTCTAGTACGAAGTGTAATGTATGTGATTCAATGGTATGATACGTATAATATTAGATCTTTTACATGCATTTGGTGTTGTAAGTGGTCGCATGGAAATTCTAGGTAAAAGCATTAAAATGGATGCTTTGGTATTTTAGAGGCGCGGGTATTACATACACTGGTTGAAGTGATTTAATATGTGGTTATGTTGATTCAAATTTTGCGGGTGATTTGGAAAATAATACATATACCGTAGGATATGTATTACATGAATGCAAGGATCTATTGGTTAAGTTTGGAAAAGTGCGAGATTATGTGTTATATAGTAGTCAAAGTGTTGTGCATTTGGAAAACAATCTAGCTTATCAAAATTGGACAAGACATCATTTTGCAAGACATGTTACTAATGGAGGTGGAGTGTTCAATACTCGAGCAATTTGTGTAGACATGCTCATTGAACCAATATTGTTAGAGAAGTTGTGATGGTGTTTTGGCTTATTTTGGTTTGCAAAGAAAATATGAATGAAATAGGACGAGGTAACAGGTAAATTGTTGTCAAGGTGGAGATTGTTGAATTATGCGACAACAAATTTCCCATGGAATAAGATATGGGAAAAATTTTGGCTCCTATTATTTTTTGTTTAGTTCAAATAAATCAACTAAAAATAGAATATGGATAGATGCACATTAAATTGATTGGTTTTATGTAACTATGGGAGAATTGATTTAAATATGTAATCATTCGAGGAAGATATTGAGCCAGGGGATTTCAGCCCTCTCTTGGGCTAGTTGTAATCTCCTTTTGTTGAGAAAGAAGATAATTTTGCTTGTCTCGTGGATGTTTCTCCTTCAAGGGGTTTTACTAAGTAAATTTGTAGTGTCCTTATGTGATCCTTATTATGTTCTTGTTCTCTATTTACTGTGTACTCCCCCCTGGGCTTCAACTATCCAACAAGTGATATCAAAGCAACTAGTTGGATATATTTGAGGTTAGGAGAGACAAGTTGGAGGGAAAATGAGATTACAGTGAAATATGAGACATGTAGTGTTTACCATGTTCTTCTTGCCATTGTGTGCACGTTGTTGAAGGGTGTCAAAGTCTGATTGAGCATTACTCTCACGAAGAAGAGATCACAATGACTAGATAGGAGATTGGATGCATGATGTGGTGGAGACCATAAAGGAAGAATTTTGTTCACATTGGAGTTATGAGGCCATCCATAGAGGGTAGTTGCCGAGGGGACCTTTCAATTGTTCTGTTTTGGTGGAAGTTGTAGAAGAGAGTTGCAATCGTTTCTAGTTTCATGCAACACACAAAATAAAAAATTTCCCACTAAATCGAACCATGATGCTAGAGAGAAATAAGTTTGTGTGGCTACCACATACCATCACTTAATGAGATGATCCATTCCGGTGGAGAATATTGATGGGATCGATATGGATACTATGAAATAGGGTTTCTTGAATTCCAAGTGATTTGCAACCACTCATGGTGGTCGATTAATTCTCATATGAATTGATGGGATTTATGGTTTAGATCTCTTGAAGAAGAGATATGCAATCAAATCATTATAAGTCTGATAGATTGGAGGATGCGAGGTATGAGGATACAAATATTAAAGAAATGTAACTGCATAAGATATTCTATTTTGTATTATTATTGTTACTACCCCTTATGGAGATGTTGTTCCTCCGATTAGCGATGCCATTTATGTATTTGGTCATGTAAAGTCTTGAGGTAAAACCTTCGTTGTAAGTCAGGTTAGTAGTGCCCACAAAAGTATTATTAAAATGTATTTTTGAGTCTTCCAAGTCAATTAGTCCTTGGAAGCAAGGAGAATTCGGCCCATTTTGGTTATTAGGCCCTTCATCTCATCAGTATAAATAGGAGAGGCGCCTCCCTCATTTGGACGAGTAGAAAACTCAAGCAGTTGCGCTAGAGAGAGAAGGAGCAGTCCACCAAGGAGAGAGGAAGAAATACATGAGTATTCTTGGGGTATTATAAGTCTTATTATTTGTGTCTTACACTATACTTGGTTAAAGTATATATTGAGGAATTTTTTTTGGGTTTTCTTCCCCATGAGAGTTTCCTAAGATAAATCTCTATGTTCTTTTGTGTGGCTGTGCTTGTCTTTATTTTAGTGATCCTTTTGTATATGGTTATGATGTTATGATGCTAAATGATTTTATATCTTGTATAACCATTGAAATATTAACATTGTATTATATCCACCTTGAAATAAGTATTTGTGCAGCCAAAACACTGCTACAGTTGCACCTTCTGGAGATTAGGGTTTCATGCTTGAAAACCCTAGAAGGAAAAATCTAGTTATCTTGGTACTTTCGCTATAACTCACAATTGGAGAAGGATCAGGAGATGAAACTTTGACATGATGAATATTAAATATTGATTTATGGTATGTGAGAATTTCAGCCACGGATTCTCTATACCTTAGGAGATACGATTCCTCCAAAATAGGGTTCTAGCCTCCTCAAGAATCCAGTCTCAAACAAGACACCTAGGGAGAATTGTTATATCTCGGGCTAGGAAGGTCCAAATGAAATTTATAAATATGCTTCAAATAGGAAAAAAACTTTAGTTTATATAGTCATAATTTCATATCTCGAAGGTGAAACAATGACACATGGAAATCCGTACAAGTTTGTTATGCTAAATAGTCCTAAAACAGGTCACCTTGGGAAATCCCGCATAAGTACCACTTGGAGAATCCAATTATACTCTAACCTATGTTGTTGGAAATTAAATATACAAGGATACCTCGAAACAAAGTTTCAGAACCAGAAGAGTATGAATTTAGGATATATAACAGAAACAATATCATGCAATTTTGGAGAAGAAATTGAAGAAAACTAGGGCTTCCTCTTTTGAGCACTTCCCTCCACCAATCAGTTGAAAAAGGAGGACTATAAAACTCGAATTATGAGTGCACATATTTCTATGGAATAATTTTCTCATTCTATGGATATTCAATTTTTTACCCAGCACTACTGCTAGGGAAAATTAGGGCATCAAATATTTTGCAGTTATGTCCACAGTTTTGGCAAAATGAGTATGTTGTTCAGCTCGCCTTGAGGAGGCACATAGTTATATCCAATCAGATCTGAAAGGTACCTAAGTTGAAAAATTTGGATTTCTCTTTCAAACACTAGGTCCACCAGAATCAGTCTTCCAGAAAAGATTTCAAGCAAGCATAAGAAGCAATCTCATTGGTAAGTTCTATCCTCTCTATTTCCATTTGAGGTTCTCAATTTTATCATGATGACAAAAAATACCCGGGCTTGGGGACACGCTTGAAGGAGCAGAGAACTCTTGACCATGGAAATATAGAGTGCTTCTCATACTTGAAGAAGCATGACTTGAAGAAGAAGCTGCAGATACAGAGGGAGATAAAGACAAAGCACTTGGGATAAATTTAGGGGTAAATTTTAGCCCATGGAAGAATTTAAAGGGGTTATAAATATTTACTGGGAGCATCTTAATATGGAATTTTTTTTTTTAAATTTAATACATTCGTTCAATATTTATTAACCAAATACCTAAAAAAAAAACAAATATCCCTTCCCTATAAATTAGGGAGAAAAACAAAGGCTTTTAGCCTTTTCAAATTTACCTCAAAACCTACTTTCATCCCCAATTTCTAGTAAAATTTATATTCAGTCCTTACTTCACCCCAATTTATTTATCCCTCCATATTTTGTTTAAAATGAGAATACGGTTACAACCCCCTTGGTCGAAGTTGTGTGGAAACCTTTCTTTGCCGCCGTTTTTATTAATGGAGGTTTCTAATAGTTATTTTTCCCTCCATATTTTATCTAAAATGAGGAATTTAACCCAGAGTTTTTATGTAAAGAATTTTTATATAAAAATGGTGAGCTACATATGGTCGCTAGGTAAAATTGGCAAGCATATGTGAATCAAAATGCATTTAGGATGCAAGGAAGGAAAGAAATTCTTGATTTATTAAATATGAGGGTTGAAAGAGAGAGGCAGATTGAACTTCAGAGACCATTGGAGCATATAGCTTTTTCAGACTTCTTTCATCACAATTATATACAGGTCAGTAAATTGAGTTGGGGTTGATTATTTCAGACTCCGCTCATGGCAGTTATATATAGTAAATTGAGTTAAGATTACTTCTTTCATGGGAGATATATACATGTCAGTAAATTGAGTTAGGTTCATTATTTCAGACTTCTCTTAATGAAATTGTATACCCTAAATTTATTTAGGGTTGATGAAATAATGTAGATCATATTTTTCATATCTTTTTTATATAATAGAAATAAATATATTGCACAAGGTAAGCAATGGATGCTAACGTTATTTTTGCAGTTTCATAATATATGTTCAATGCAAATATTTAATAAGCTTGAGTTTTTGTTTAAAGTGACCTGCTATAACTTCATGTAGTCATTTTCCGTTGGTAGAGATCTGCACGGATCTAAATTATTGAGATATATAAGGGATAACCTTTCCTTCACTATTCTAAATTCTGTAACTATAGATCGTAGTTGGCAGAATTTGTGCCACTTGCTCATAAGATAGATCGAGGAAAAATAGCTAGCTATTTATATAATGGTATCGTGGTAGGTAGAAGGGAAGGCACTATGGATTGATCTACATAAAAAATTCACAAATCTATGATGCACCCTAGATAACATAAATGCTGGCCTCCACAAATGAATTTCGGTCAAGTATTTTGGGGGGTATAAATATATCTTGTTTGTAGGATTTGAGTAATGCTATAATGATACTTTCATTTTTCTTCTGCATGAAGATTCTCTAATGGTACTTAACCATAGTGTTCTTATGATTTTTTAATGGGGATTTTGTTTTAGCTATCACTTTTTTGTCTTTTTGTATGGGTCTTCCTTCTTTATTCTATTTCATTTCAGTTGCTTTATGGAATCTAATCTACTCTCACATTTGTAAATATTTATTACAAATTTGTAGAGTTGTAATCTTCCTTTCTCTTGGGATTGAGTCAGTATTTCATTATTTTTTTCTAATATTGGGACAAAGGATTTAATCTCTGAGTAAGTTGCATTAGGTTGAGGGAGGAAGCTAAGTAAGTCGAGGAAATTAGAGTATCAAAGTAGGTGGCTTTGACGTATCTGGGAAAACTTGCAGTAGGTTGAAGGAGGAATATAAACAAGCAGAGGAAGTTAGAGTAGAAAAATGTTCTCTCAAAGCAAAAGCTAATGCATTAATGAATAAATTAGTTAAGTCTCTAATTTAGGGCTAGGCATAGCAAATATGTATATGGCCTCATAATCATGGGATTGCCACATGCCAACGTTCTCCAACGTCTACGAAATGGATTGTGTTGGGTTTTCAAAATGTTAGATGGTCATCTAATTTTATTATAGTTCATTTCAATCAATTGGATTATTTGACCTTCCAATGAGAGAGATTCAGATTCAACAATATGTTATAGGTTATATTTGAAGTTGAATAGGTTTTTAATAAATAACTAACGATCCCAGTAAAATTCTACCTCCATTATTTGGAGTAAAAATCATAGTGGAAGAATTGGTTTTCAGATTAGGAATAACATGTTTCTTTCCATTTCATTTCAAGCAAAATATGACAGAAGATGAATCCAAACTATTAATACTATGCAACAACTAAGAAAAATTAATCCGATGATACAAAATCTTTACATACAATTTCAATATATGTAGTTGATATAAATTTTTATCTCTGATAAGTAAAAGCAAAAATAGGAAAATCATGCTATGAAATACTTGAGCCTCCTGTGTGTACATATGATGATTTCAAATTTGTTACATGAACTGCAATAATTCCAACTCCAGACATTTGGTAGGCGGCCATTATAGACTTGTTAAAATCGAAAGAGATCAGAATCTAGAACCTCAAAATGGATTTTTACAATTTAGTGTCAATTATCTATGGTGATAGTTTGTTCAATTGGATGCCATTATTATTTTTTGAAAAAATAAGTTACTGCGTATCGTTCTAGTATGCCAAAATTTGGATATGATGATCTATGGAATTAAGAGCAGGTATTGTCGCTTATTGCATCCAAGATCTCATCACATTATTGATCTGCAAGGATGATATAGTTGTTTCATCGAGATGAAGAGGTATTTCTTATTCTTGGAACTGAGGATGATGTCCCCCTTTTCTTCATGCTCCTCGCGCTGGCACCCAATTGAATCCCATGGGATTTTAAGAGATTCGCACATATCTGTGAACAATGGATTATTTTTATTATTATTAGACTATTCCGCATTTCATTCTATATGTATTATGATCCAGAAACATTAGGTAATGAAGAGATACTATATGTTGAGATTCAGTAAAGTAGGCTTCTAATCATCCCACATTTGTCATGATCAAAAGCTTCATTTGGAACAAGAATTATTCTGGGTTTGCTCCTAATCATTACTCGTCTCTTTTCCCAATGATTTTTTTTTGTCTAAATTCCCTTGCCCGAGTAGAAGTGTAAGAGATTCCACCAGATATTCTCCTTGTTGAAGCTACTATCAAATTTTCAAAGTTAATAGTCACACAGTAATTTTACCTGAGGTAAGTTTCAAATCATTTCCCAATCATTGTTTTCCTTGGAAGATTAAAAGTTTAAGCTTATGTTTTGCCTTAATGTTTCTCTCTTTTTAGTTATTCAAATTCTTTCTTTTGATTATAGTTTTTATGGGTGTAGATTATTATATAATTCTTTCATTTCTATTGGTTGTTGTTCAACAGTTTTGAGTTAGAATTCTAAAGGTTTGAGTTAATTTTAAGTTTTCAAAAAAATGTTATACTGCAAATGGCGTAGTTATCAGAATTTAAATTAATTTTCACTAAGTTTTCCGGTTAGGGTTTTACAATATTTGGACAACCATTCTTTCATGCTGATATGAATTTTAGTGCTATGCTATTTTTCTTTTTTGATTGTACAGAATTTGGAACGGTTGTAAACTTATGACAGTTTTTGGATTAGAACTCATTGGTAATATTGATTTGTGACCTGGAAATTTTAGTTATATTTTGGCAGGCATGGAGTTTGAGTTGAAAATTTTCTAATCAATGTTGTAATGCTAACCCATATTCAGGCTAAATGCAATTGTCTATGTAATGCAAAATGTTTTTTTTATTTGATTGTGGTGCAGAAAAATGGGAAGCAACTATGAAGGATCAGCCTTGGACATTGTAGGAAAGAATGGCCCAGGAAACATTGATGAAGTAGCTCTGAAAGTCCCTAAATTTGACCAAGGAAAAAATGTTGAGTTGGAGCACACTTTGCACGTAAGAGCCAAGATGAAAAATCATGGAGATTCTCAAAGACAACGACTGCATAAATTTTTTGTTCAATTGAATCCGAGTGCAAGAGAGTATGAGTCTGTATGCGCCCTTCAGACTCCACTAATAGCGCCTCCTCCTGCTCCTTGTAACTTTTTTCAACCCAAAATGGGGCATCCTTCCCAGCTTGTATATGTTGTTGCTGCCCAAATCAGCATAGGTATGTCATTGACAATGTACAATACTATGCCCTCTCCTCTTGTTGCATGGGTTTCGAGAATTATCATCCAATTATTAAATATATTTCCTCTAGAAACTCACCCTATTGAGACCAACACATATTACACAAGTTCTGCAGTACTATCTGTGTCTGTGCAATTGAATGTTATTAGGAGAAAACATACCTGATCATGAGCTCTTAGTCTGAGTTTAGTACCCACAGAAATAAGTGATACAGTGCTTAGAAATTATTTGAGTGCATGGGGTACCATACGTGAAATGGAGGTGTTCAATAGGAGACAAGGTCTAGTAACTATTCATTACTACGACCTTAGACATGACGAGGCTTCACTTACAGATATTCAAGAACTGTTAGCAAAAACTGAGCCAACAAACTTGAGTTGTCTCTCAGTTAAAAATTTTTAACGCTGACCTCTTTTTATTTTTACTTATCGGGAGAAACTTTTCTAACTCTGACTAGACAAGTATACCAATATGGTTGGACCCAACTCTTTTACCTTGACAAGTTCTTACTTTTTGGTTTTACCGACACACTTCACATCGACAACTTGTCGGTTTTATCGACAGGTTTTACTTCGACAAGTTGACTTTGACAACTTTTCGGTTTTACAGACAGGTTTTACTTTGACAAGTTGACTTTGACAACTTGTTGGTTTTAAAATTTGGACAGAACTTAACCGACAGGTTTTACTTCGACCACTTGTCAACTGGTTTGTTTTAGTCCAAAATTACAAAGGATATTTCTTGGTCTAAAAGACTTAACAAGTTACAAATTTTTTCACCAACCAGTAATATGAAGTAAAAACTGACACAATCAACAATTCAATAGAATTATAAAAATATATAACCAAACATTTAGGGGACTTGTGTCAACCACTCTACCATTAAACCTAGAACTTTTACTGGGTGAGAAATGTATGGATTCTTTGATCTTTCAATCAAACCCTAAATGTAAACAACATTTACTCAAGTAACTCTGGAAAGAATGTGTGGCTAAATAAACATGCATTCAACCATAAACTATTTGATTAATATAACTTGTCGGAACATAACAAAGAACTATATTTTCATAAATGTAAACTTGAAATTTACAGAGATATTTAACCTTTTACAGAGCTTCGTCTCTTGACATATTCAAACACACGGAACTGAGAAGCTTGAGCTTTGACACAATTATTTCTTCACTCTCTCCTATCCTCTGATCTCTGTCTTGCTCTCTCTGCTTGTCTATTGTTTCTATCTTAATTTACAATCTTCTTCTTCTATTTATAGAAAACTAGAATTTGTTTCTCTGTGAATCTACTGACTTACCCTTAAAGAATGTAATAATTATCTACCTAACAAATTAGCTTAAGAAATTTAATTCAACTAGATTACATTGTCGAATCGTGGAATCTTCTCTCTTGTCAGACCGACCAACAAGATCTGAACTGATACGGACTCTGACAGAGTCAGTTGAGGTCTGGTATGGATTCTGCCATTAATTACTATTTCCAACACTCCCCCTTAATTTTGAGCAGATGGGGATTTTTAAAACAAAAATTTACAAAATGTTTCAGAGCTTAGACTATCTATGTGCATGACAGAGTTCACTGTGCATAACTTGTCATTCCAATACAACTACATAGATACTGAAATTTATCCCTTTCCAATGGTTTTGTAAAGATGTTTGCAAGTTGATCTTTAGACCTGCAAAATTCTAAACAAATTTCTTTGTTGTTCACCAACTTTCTTATGAAATGAAACCTTGTGTCGATGTGTTTGGTTTTCTTCTGAAAAACATGATTCTTTGATAATGCTATTGATGAATTGTTGTCACAGAATATGGTTGTCGGTTCTTGCTGGTTATGTGACAAGTATTTCAACACTCTCCGCATCCAAACAACTTGACATGCAACACTTGTCACCACAACATACTTTGCTTCTGCTAAAGACAGAGTTACTATGGGTTGTTTATTTAAATCCCATCAAACAACACCTGTACCAAAATGAAATGTGTACCCATATTTTCTCTTCATGTCATCTATTCTTCCTTCATTGTCACTATTAGTGTATCCAATGAGTTTAAAATTTTCCGAGGTTGAATACATAATGCCAAGGTTTATTGTGCCACTTACATACCTCAGAATTATTTTACCTGCTTTCCAATGAGAGTCTTTTGGTGACTCCATGAATCTTGAGATCAAGCTTACTCCATGCATGATGTCTGACCTTGTCATTGTTAAATACATAAGGATGCCAACCATCCTTTTAAACAACGTAGGATCTACAGTTGATCCATCATCATCCTTGCTCAATTTTAAACCTATTATTATTTGTGTTGGGGATGGATTTCAATTAGACATATTAAATATGTTCAAAACTTCACTTGCATATTTAGACTGTGATATAAATATACCACTTTCAGACTGCTGAACTTCAATGCCCAGAAAAAAATTCATAAGCCCCAAATCAATCATTTCAAATTCACTTTCCATGACTGCTTTAAATTCTTCTATGCCAAAGTCACCAGTAAATTTTAAATAATCTACATACATGAAGGAAATTAACATATTACCTTTCTCATTTACTTTGGTGTACAAATTAGGTTCACTTTCACTTCTGTGAAATCCATTTTCAGCGAGATAGGAATCAATCCGACTCTACCAAGCTCTAGGAGCTTGCTTCAAACCGTAGAGTTCCTTTTTCAACCTGTACACTTTATGCTCTTGATATGGAACTTCGTATCCTTGTAGTTGTTTACCATATACTTCCTCTTCTAGATAGCCATTAAAAAATGTTGGCCTAACATCCATTTGATAAACAGGCCATTTGTTTTGTGTTGCAATGGCCAAGACAGTTCTTATTGTATCCATGTGTGCAACAGGTAAAAATGTTTCATTGAAGTCTATGCCAGGTTGTTGTGTGAACCCTATTGCTACCATTCTTTCTTTGTGCTTTTGCATATTCCCATCAACACCTTGCTTGGTTTTGTAAATCCATTTGATGCTTATTGCATCTTTATCTTTTGGTACATCTACCAGCTCCCATGTTTGATTCTTCTCAATGCATTCTATTTCTTCATCAATGACTTGTGTCCATACTTCTTCATCGACAAATTCTTCAAATGTTAGTGGATCATATATAGGAGAAAATAATGCAAAGCGAGAGAATGAATTTGGTGTACCAACTTCATATATTTCATGTAGAATTCTTATCTTCATCGGTTCTGTCGATGTCGACCTTGATGAAATGCTTGATGGAGTTTGTTGTCCTCTTGGTGTGCTTGTTAGTGTAGATTGAGCTACCACTTGTGTCGATGTTCCTTGTGCTGAACCATGTCGCGGTGTCATGGGAGTCGTTAGGGCTGCAACCGGTTGACTTACTTGTGGTGTTTGAACCACTACCTTCGCCATATCTTCATTGTTGACATTTGACACAATATTGACATTTATGTCGATAGTTCCATCCCATGATTCATTCTCGACAAATTGAACATATCGACTGATTATCACTTTCCTTACAACAAGATCATACAACTTGTATGCTTTTGTGTCTTCAGAGTACACAAAAAATATACATTTATGTGCCTTGTTTTCTAGCTTCTTTCTCAGCTCATCGAGCATATGCAACACAACCAAAAACTTTTAAATGAGAAATACTATGTTTCATACTTGTCCATGCTTCTTGAGGAACTTTGTTCTTCACACTCTTTGTTAGACATCAGTTAATAATGTATACAGCAGTTGTGAGTGCTTCACCCCAATATTCATTTGGAAAAAGCTTGGCTTCCAACATGTTGTGCACCATCTCCATAATGGATATGTTCTTTCTTTCGGCAACACCGTTTTGCTGAGGTGTATACCATGTAGTGAATTTATTTTGTATTCCATGGGTCTTGCAAAAATTTAAAATTCATTTGAAACATATTCACTGCCTATGTCCATCCTTAATATTTTGATGCGGTGTCCACTTTGGTTCTCCATGAGTGCCTTGGACTACTGAAAATAACTAAATGCATCAGATTTATGTTTCAAAAAATATACCCACTTCTTTCTTGAGTAGTCATCAATAAAAGTTATAAAATATTTGCATCCACCAATGGATGATGTCTGCATTGGACCACAAATATCAGAGTGCACAATCTCAAGTGGTGTGCGTGCTCTATATGACTTTCTGACTGGAAAATTCTCTCTATGCTTCTTGCCAAAAATGAAGCCTTCACAAACCCTCTCTAGTCTGTCGATCAATGGAAATCCTTTCACCACATTCTTTGTGTGCAGTAGCTTCATCCCACCAAAATTCAGATGTCCAAATCTGAAACGCCACAACCAGGATTCATCCTAAACTTCTATTTGAAATGCATCCTGATAATCAGTGCTTCCATTTTCTTTCTTGTCAAGGTGCTCGACTATTTCTTTACTTTCTACCTTGAATGCAGGTCCTATATTTGTCTTTCCTTTCATGTCTGGAACTATCCTCAATGGAAACAAGTGGTTTCTTGTCATTGGAACTTTTGCTATCAGCTGGTTGCTTGGACGCTTGTCTTTAATCACATAGTGATCATCTTCTATATAGACTCTGTATCCTTTCTGTATTAGTTGTCCAATGATCAACGAATTGTGTTTCATACCTTTGACATGATAGAAATTGGGAATATACTTACTCTCCCCCTGTCTGGTTAGAATACCAATAGTATCTTTTCCTAAAACAGTTTCTTGGACATTATTTCCAAGTGTAACATCACTTTGAACTGAGTTATCTAGACTGAAAAACAAATTCAAATTACCAGTCATATGATTGTTGCAGCCTAAATCTAAGTAACATATGTCGTGTGGACTTTCTTGGACAACATTGCATTCAAGTGGAGATGCATATTCCATTAACATTGCACTTGTCAGAGTGTTGGTGTTGGTTGAATGATTTTGGCTTTGCCTTCCTTGGTCATATTGTTTCTTCCTGCATTCATATGCATAATGACCAAATTTCTTACACAAATAACATTGAAAATTTTATTTATCAAACCTCAAACCACTTGGTCGACTTGGATTCTGATTCTCTCCTCTACCAGCAACATTTGAGGACTTTTGTCGCGTCCTCCTCTTGAAGAATTTCTTCCTCTTCCTCTAGACTTGTTTCACCCCCTACCTCTACCGTGACTTATGGATGATTGTGCTGCGAATGCACCTTACAATGATGTATTTGTTCTCTTGATTCTGTGTTCATAATCTTGGAGACATTTACCACCTTACACACTCATTTTGGTCAATTTGGCCTAGTTACACCACTATCCTAAGTATTATTGGCTTAATTAACATCATTGGAGAATTAAATGTCATCAGCTAGATCACATCCACACCTACCTTCAGTCAAGGAGGCTAACTTATCCTTCTCCTACATTTGGGGAGGCTAACTGGAGCACTCCGGGGGTGATTTGAGTGATATTAATGCACCTAATTGCTAACTGATGGTTACAATCAGTTAAACATGGTAGTGAAGGTGCCTCCCTTCATTCAATTGATTATTTAATGAACTAGAGTCAACAGGGGCAATTCCAACCACTTTTGATGTTCAGTTCCACTTCAGTTAACCTCATCGGGGTTCATTGGAGTCATTGAAGCACTAGAACTTGATGGTTGGCTTGCTGTGACATGTGTCTGATCTCTTTCAGTTGAGACTCAGTCATTTATTGCACTCTGACTTCACTTAGGGATCAGTTGAGTCAATTAGGGTTTTGATCTATGGTTAACTTGATCATTGACTGTGGCTTACATTCAATTAAGCTAGACTCACTCATTCAATTCGAATGACCTCCTTAGGAATTCGAATTGCTTCTCATTCATGCTTGTAGCATGACATTGTAATTTAATTTCTCATTCTTGTGTGAATATACAGAGCGGCTACTCATTCTGTAGTCCGATTACACCATTTCATGAGTTATTTGTTGATTAATCTTTGATGAGACTGATGTTTAGTCCCTAGATCAATGTGCAAGATTAATATGGTATCAGAGCTCATAGCGAGACGAAGCTCTATCTCTCAAAAACAAGCTTTTTGACAGATTTCTGCATGAAAATTGACCAATACCTCAAAAATCCAACATTGCACCAGAAGCCAAGGCTTACCACTTAATACCCCAAGTAAAGAACTTGTTGATCAAGCTTGCTTTATTGACTATGATGGGTGTGATGAAAGCCTAAAATGTGCAGGCTGTTGGACCTTACATTGCCCTTTCTGTTGTGATTTTCAAGTTTTCTACAAGTGAAGCATTCGCTCCAACAGATCCAGATGGCCTCCTCAGTAGATATTTTGAATCCATACAATTTCCACTCATGGAAAGGTGACATGGAGATTCAGCTGTGCTCCAGAGGACTCTATAGATTCACCATGGACACTGAATATGAGCTTGGTTCTGCCATAGAAACATCAAGATTCTTGAACAAGAAGGATGAAACATTCGGTTTCTTGTGCCTCTCTATTTCATGAGATCTTCTTTTCCATCTTGCGGGATTGAAGACTCCAAAAGAAATATGGGACAAATTGGAAACTCTATATGGAAAGCAATATGACTTGAGAGTTTACCAGCTCAAAAATGAATTGATGTCTCTCCAACCCTCCAATTTTGAGACTCTGAATGACTTTTCACAAGGTTCAAGGACACTATTTTACTCTTGAAGCAATGCAAAGTGGAGAAGGCGGATGATCAGCTCATCCTTGCCATACTCTCCAAACTTGGGGCTGATTATTCAGTTTTTGTTTCTACATTCCGTACGGGGAAGCTCACAACCCCTGGATGGAAGATGCCTACACTCAATGCCTTCATTGAGTCCCTAACAAGTGAACATGACAAGCTTGTCTAGATGGGGATCATCAGATCTTCCCATGATCAATATCTCCATGTATCTGGGCCCAAATATCTGAAGGGTAAAGGAAAGTAGCAGAAGAACCCAAAAACTAATTTTGATGCTCCTAAGCCTAGAGTTGAAAACCAGCAGCATGATGAGTCTTCCGGCTCAACGAAGAACAAAGGAAAAGGGCACCATGGCAAGGAAAAAGTCAAGTATTCATACTACAGGAAGGACTTCCACCCTGAACATGCCTACATTAAGAAGAAGCTTTATGAAGCTACCTCTCTCCTTGAGACAAATCACATCAATATTCCGGAAATATTTCGGAGGAGAGATCAGCAAGATCGGGAACCACAACATGAAAAAGGTCATGCCCTCATGGCAAGCACTTCGAAGTCCAAAGCACTCTTGATTGATTTTGGAGATTTGAACCACATGATGGCTAAAAGAGACTCATTTTCATCCTTGGAGACTAGAAAATCCATCCCCATCCACATGGGAGATGACTCCACCATCATTTCAGAAGGACAAGGTACTGTTGATCTTGCAAATGGTTTTTTTTCAAATGTTTTGTATGTACCGTATCTGGCATCAAATCTCCTTAGTGTCTATCAGATGACACATACTGGAGTGCCTAAGAGAGTTTCTTTCAGCCCAAATGATGTTGAGATAATAGAGCTTGCATCCGAGAAACTCATTGCTAAAGGTCTTGCAAACCATCATGTAAGAGCCTATGAGTTCTCCCACTTTGTGACGGATGCAAAGCCCACCGCTCTGGCTAACTCGTGGAAATGAGGTTAGTAGGTTGTGGCATGAAAGGTTTGGCCATATAAATTTCAAATATTTGCATCAATTACAAAAAAACTCCATGGTTGAAGGCCTCCCGGTCATCAAGGCAACCACCGGAAATTGCAAGGGTTGTGTGATTGGAAAACACCCTAAGCACAAGTTTGATCGGGGGAAGGCAAACCGAGCTACATGCATATTGGGGCTGATACATTCTGATATTAGCGGTCCAATTCCTGTCACATCCATGAATGGATCAAGGTATATTCTTACTTTTATTAATGATTTTTCAAGGTACACATGGGTCTTCTTTCTCAAAAAGAAGTCTAAAGTATGTGAAAAAATTTCTGAACTTAAGGCCTTGATCGAGAATGCCTCTGGGCTTAAGATCAAGATATTGAGATATGATAATGGCAGGGAGTATGTCAATAATGATTTGTTACACATATTCTCCCAAATTTTTATTTAGGTCCAGCATTCAATTCCCTACACTCCCTAGCAGAACGGTGTAGCGGAAAGGAAGAATCGGTCTCTCAAGGAGATGACCACCTGTATGTTGGAATCAAACAAGCTTGCTGCAAATTTGTGAGCTGAAGCCTCGCATGCTGCAGAATACATTAAGAATAGGGTGCCACACTCATCTGTAAAAGGGAAGACCCATTTCGAAGCATACTTCAGACACAAGCTAGATGTGTCGAACCTGCGGGTGTTTGGGCCCACTGCATGGGCCCGGATTCCGCTTGATAAAAGAAGGGATTTGCAACCGAAAAGCATAGAATGTCTGTTTATTGGGTATCCTGATGAATCTAAAGGTTTCAAGCTACTGGATATCAAAATCAAACATATCATCATCGAGAGAAGTGTCAAGTTTGATGAGCCTCTTCAGGAGGTAGAACTAGTGAAGGAGAAAACTGCTAAATTTCCTTTCTATTCTACTGAATATTTGTATGATGAAATTGGGGGTAATGACCCTGATTTGGATCCTCTGATTTCTGATATCAGTGTGCAGCAATCATCAGATGCTGAATCAAAACTTGAAGTGCAAAATTATCTTCCCACATGGGCCCAATAGACACTCTCCTCCGCAGGAGATAACATTGGAAATCCGGATGATCCAAGGGGAACCTGGTCTGATTTCCAAAGAGCAGGTATTTCGCTCTCTTGTATTGATAATTTGCTGTCCAAAACTTGATATTTGATGATTATCTCAGATCCAAAATCCTACTACCATGCTCGAAAGGATCCGAGATGGCAAGTTACCATGGATGAAGAGATGAATTCTCTTCAGAAAAACACTACTTGGGAGCTAGTTTCTCTTCCTTCTTGAAGGAAATTGGTTCAATGCAATTGGGTGTTTCGGACCAAGGTTGCTGCTGATATAAGAACATGCAAATATAAGGTAAGGCTAGTGGCAAAAATTTTCTCTCAGGTCCAAGGTGTGGACTACCATGAGACCTTTGCACCAGTTGCAAAAATGGACTCCATCCGCCTAGTTTTGGCAATTTTAGCATCTAAGCACTGGGTAGTGCATCATATGGATGTTAAGTCAGCCTTTATACATGGAGATCTTCATGAGGAGATATACATGAATTATCCTGAGGGATACGTCACTGATCCATCTTTGTTTGCAAGCTAAAGAAGTCACTATACGGGTTAAAACAAGCCCCAAGAGAGTGGTATTCCAAGATGGATGCCTTCCTTCTCTCGCAAAAATTCCAAAGGTGTAGATCAGATCCAAATGTATATTTATAGTAGTCTAATGGTCATCTTATTATTATTGTTTTATATGTTTATGACTTACTGATCACGGGTAGCACATTTGTCTTCATTTCAGCCATCAAAACTGCTCTCCACAATGCCTTTGAAATGAGTGATTTGGGGCTCCTAAAACAATTTTTGGGGCTCGAAATTGAGCAAACTTCTGATGGGATTATGGTCACTTAGTACAAATACATTTTAGAACTATTAGTCAAGTTTAACATGGCTAATTATAGGCCTGCACCATTCCCTTTCCTTTCAGGTATCAGCCTTGAAGAAGGAAAAAGCACACCTCCAATGGACTGCACTATCTATCGATAGCTGATTGGTAGCTTATTGTACTTGACACATTCTCAGCCTGGTATATATTATGTCGTGAATACTATTTCAAGATACATGCAGCAGACTAATGATATTCATTGGAAGGCAACCAAGAGGATCCTCCAGTATATTCAGGGAACCAGGACCTACAGCATTCACTATGCTGCAGACTCCAAGCTAGACCTGGTTGGATACATAGATTCTGATTGGGTGGGTGATTCTATTGATCAGAAGTATACTTATGGATATGTATTCATGTTTGTTGGTGGCCCCATTTGCTCGTCTAGAAAAAAACAGGCTTCCATAGCACTATCTTCAGCAGAGGCCGAGTATCGAGGAGCGGTGAATGCTTGCATCTAAGCAGTTTGGTTGCAAGGCATTATTTTAGAGTTTGATATTGGTAGTACTTTGTCCACTGTCCTCTTTTGTGACAATGAAAGTGCTATTAATATTTCCACAGATCCAGTTACCAGGCAGAGGACCAAGCAAGTAGAGATCCACATGCACTATATCAGGGAGCTAGTGCATGACATGACCATCATTCTGCAATACTGCCCGACTGATGACCAGATTGTAGACATCTTCATCAAGATATTTTCAGAAAAGAAGTTCACTTACCTCCGTTCACTATTGGGGGTGAGTTCATCAGGGTGATTCAGACTAATTTCAGTGTTCAGCTTGAGGGGGGGGGGGGG
>LPNX010047999.1:70835-146125 GCA_001517045.1 Pseudotsuga menziesii
TTTAAACAGGGTAGTGAAGGTGCCTCCCTTCATTAAATTGATTATTTAATGATTATTTAATGAACTGGAGTCAACAGGGGCGCCTTCAACCACTTTTGATGTTCAGTTCCACTTCACTTAACCTCATCGGGGTTCACTGGAGTCATTGAAGCACTAGCACTTGATGGTTGGCTTGCTGTGACATGTGTCTGATCTCTTTCAGTTGAGACTCAGTTATTTATTGCACTTCGACTTCAATTAGGGCTCACTTGAGTCAATTAGGGTTTTGATCTGGGGTTAACTTAAGTATTGACTGTGGCTTACATTCAGTTAAGCTAGACTCACTCATTCAATTCGAATGACCTCCTTAGGAATTCAAATTGCTTCTCATTCATGCTTGTAGCATGACATTGTAATGTAATTTCTCATTATTGTGTGAATATACAGAGCGACTACTCATTCTGTAGTCCGATTACACCATTTCATGAGTTATTTGTTGATTAATCTTTGATGAGACTGATGTTTAGTCCCTAGATCAATGTGCAATATTAATACATGATTGATGAGTGAATCTTGCAATTCATTAATGGTAAACACCGACATGTCTTTGTTTTCTTCCAAGGTCACAACCAAGGATTCAAATCTTAGGGGAAGACTTCTAATAATTTTTTCAACCACTCTTTGGTCTTCTATGGATTCTCCATGAGATTTTAGTTGGTTTATCAAACCAATCACTCTAGTGTAGAATGATTTTACTGACTCTATTTCTTTCATGTATAGAGATTCAAAATCTCTTCTCGGAAGCTGCAACTTGGAAGTCTTTACCTTGTCCAAGCCTTGATATGCGGTCTCCAATGTATCTCATGCCCGCTTAGTGGCAATTGTTGTTGCTACTCTTGGGATTATGCTTTCATGCATGGATTGATGTATGTAGAAAAAAGCTTTTCCATCTTTCTACCTATGTTCCCTCAAAGCATCTTTCTCAGCTTGTGTGAGATTGTTATATGGTGCTTGATCTGTTGGTTCTGCATAACCATGCTGGACAATTTCCTAGACATCTTGACCTCTGAACAAAGCTTTCATTGTTAGAGACCAATATGCATAATTCTTTCTTGTAAAAATTGGAGTTTGCAATAAACCAAAAGTGGAAGCCATTTTCAGTTTTTCCTTAGAAAATTACTTTTCCACTTTTAAGACAATATTTCTTTCCTAAACATTTCTCTGATACCAGTTAGCAAAAACTGAGCCGACAAACTTGAGTTACCGCTCAGTTATAAAATTTGCACGCCGACCTCTTTTTCTTTTTATTTGTCAGGATAAACTTGTCTAACTCCAACTAGACAAGTATACCAATATGGTCGGACCCGACCCTTTTACCTTGACAAGTTCTTACTTGTCGATTTTACCGACACACTTCACTTCGACAACTTGTCATTTTTATTGACAGGTTTTACTTTGACATCTTGTCGGTAACCGAAAACTTGTCGGTTTTACAACTTAGAAAGAACTCAAGAGACATGTTTTACTTCGACCACTTGTTGACTAGTTTGTTTTAGTCGAAATTTACAAAGGATACTTAAGAAATTACAAATGTTTTTCACCAACTAGTAATATGAAGCAAAATCCAACACAATCAACAATTCAAAAGAATTATAAAAACATATAACCAAACATTTAGGAGACTTGTGTCGACCACTCTACCATAAAACCTGGAACTTTTAATGGGTGATAAATTTATGGATTCTTTGATCTTTCACTCAAACCATAAATGTAAAAAACATATACTCAAGTAACTCTGGAAAGAATGTGCGGCTAAATAAACATGCAATCAACCATAAACTATTTGATTTATATAACTTGTTGAAACATAACAAAGAACTATATTGTAGTAAATGAAAACTTGAAATTTACAGACATATTTAACCTTTTACAGAGCTTCGTCTCTTGACATCTTCAAACACACAAAACCTTGAACTTCGACACAATTCTTTCTTGAATCTCTGCTATCCTCTGAGCTCTCTCTTGCTCTCTTTGCTTGTCTATTGTGTCTAACTTAATTTACAATATTCTTCTTCTATTTATAGGAAAACTAGAATTTGCTTCTCCGTGAATCTAATGATTTACCATTAAAGACTGTAATAACTATCTACCTAACAACTTAGCTTCAGAAATTTAATTCGACTGGATTACATTTCCGATTCATGGACTCTTCTCTCTTGTAGGACTCACCAACAAGATCTGAATTGATACGGACTTTGGCAGAGTCGGCTGATGTTTGGTAGGGCTTCCGCAAGTAATTACTATTTCCAACAAAAACAACACTTCATGCAACAGATAAAATTGTTGGGTTACTATCAATTTCCTCGCGAAAGACAAAGCAGTGGTACACCAATATCTTCCAAGGGATTCATAGGAGGCCCGAGGGTTAGTTGTATAGGCTCAATATACAACACCCTTTACATATCAAGTTGAAATCCTAAACCAAGGCACTCTAGTGGTTTTCAATTTGGATTCCAATATTTCAATGGATGCACTGACATGGTCTTCGAATCCTATGGTATGTATTGTAATTTTAATGTCCAATTGTTGTTAATTGTTGTTTTTCTCAATTGTCTAATTGTTTTTCTTAATAAGTCAAGGTTTTGTTTACCAAGAGCTGTGAAACAGGTGAGACAGATGCCATGGAAATGACACCACAAGTTTGTGTAGTTCTTTGATGTGCAGGATGTTTCTCATGGGTTTAAGGAAATGGACAGGAAATATATTGGTGGGAGGCGAGTTAAAATAAAAATCAGTCGACCAGGTGGGAAAGATTGCCTGAAAAGCCGAATCCAGGTAGAGGCAATTATGTCAAATATTGCTCCACTTCAAATTATTGATTACTCACAACAACGAAGATGGAAGCCATACAAAGAAGTATATACCCAACCATCTTCAACTTCTTTGTATGATCATCCTACTAGTACCAAAGAAGAATGCAATATCAAAGGTCAGATGGGCATTGGATGTGGAAGAGAGGGTCAAGGTGTTGGTTGGGGTGCGATTGGTTTGGAAGAATCCCAGGTGGTAATGGATCAAACATGAAACCTAAGAATTGTACTAAGATTCCCACGATCAATGGTTGCAGGCCTTCTGATGCAGTGGTAAATGGTTGCAGGCCTTCTGCTGCTATCATCGCTGGATGGACAACAAACAACCCAGAAAATGGAAACCAAGTTATGCCCTGGTTTTATTTTGATGAAGCTGTAGCGGTAGTCTGGTAGATAGAATTGAATTTTAGATTTCTCTCTTTCCATCCTCCATTGTTTGAAAAAAAAACTAGGTTTCCCTTCCTTTATCCCTTAG
This sequence comes from Pseudotsuga menziesii, assembly GCA_001517045.1. NCBI lineage: Eukaryota > Viridiplantae > Streptophyta > Pinopsida > Pinales > Pinaceae > Pseudotsuga > Pseudotsuga menziesii. The sequence continues at coordinate 74,160 of LPNX010047999.1, forward strand.
CGTCAACAAATAACCTTCCAGAAATAAATGTCCATGTAAGGTTCAAGGCATAAGGTTTAGTTTCAATATCGATATAAATAGTTATCTATAAGTGAAAATGTATCCACATATGGATTTTCCACTGTAGTATCCACATATGAATTTGCTTATGGATCCTTACTAGGGACTCTACAATGAGTGTATATGAATCTAGCTCTAAAGCTAGTCCCCTAATGGAGGCAAGTGTTAGCGACCAGGGGAAAGCTGTGGCCATCAACATGGGGGAAGCGGTAGCGATCCTAATCATTGAATCACGATCACAAATCAACAAGCCGCACCCTAATCAAAATCACCATCATTCAGAATCACCATCACAAATTAATAAGGCAGCTCTTCACTAATCTAGAAACTGCTCCTCACACCTCAAGTTATAAGGTTGATCCTCATGACCTCATGTTCTAGGGCTGCTCCATAGAAGGTATTTCGTGATAAAGCAAGAAATTTGGCTTCTTCTCAGGAATACCTGTTTTAACATTTTTTAGTGACCACCTTTCAATCTCCCACATTAACAGGAGGTAATTATTTTATGTGCATGAAAAGGTTCTCATGCCTCAATCAGGAGGAAAATAATATTTAACATGCTGTAGAGAATTTAATACGGCTCCAGTAGGTTTCATGACCGTAGGATCTTGAGTTGTTAGAGATCCAACAATCATCAAACTTATTGCAACCACATTAAATGCTCTACAGCATCCAGTCCTGAGTACCCTCGCTTTATGTGAGCTTTACTCAATATGCTACAGTCAACATCTTCCCAGATAAGTAAGTGTACTCAATCCCATCATTACCCAGCTCACATCCTAATACAATCCAATCTCACCTACCCAGCAATGGTTTAACACTCAATACATGGCATATCTATTAATCCAACGAGCATGATTCTTACCAATTTCATTAAAGTAGATCATGCAGGCATAGCTATTGTATGGATGGGCATAGTATTGAATGCATGGTTCACAACATGACATAAGTTCAAGGCAAAGCAAACGGGACGAGATCATGAAAACAAAGAAATAAGAAAGGAAGGCGCCCTCAACCTTAAAAACTATGAATGAACGACCCATTTAATATGTTTAATCCCGGCCCATCTAATTTTATCCCTTGCCTTGGTAATCTTATTTAATCTGAGTGGAGAATTCTATATTACAGCAGAATTACGTCTTGATATACTTCACTTTAGATGAGTAACAAGAACCATGCATCCCTTCATTCAGTCAGCCATGTATGTATCTCTCATAAGTTATGACTGTTGGGAATGAATATCCATTTCAACAATCTTAGCTAAAGGTAAATTCTCTTGGTATACATCCATCCCCTGAATCGGATCTATCTAGGAAGTCTTAAACGATTATTAATTATTGGAGGCCTCTTTTGCAAACCAGTGCAGCTTTTTCATTAACTAATATTTGTTTTACTTAAATAATGCTTCTAAGCAATTGACCGAATTGACTAAGAACCACCAATAGGATATATCAAATACAATTGGTGCTTATAAGACTCTGTTAACATCTAGCGAATTGAGCGAGTTACCTAGAAACAAAATAGAATTCTAGCGGGCACTGCACTCAGAGGGATACTTGAATAACCACATCGCTCAGCTGACTACCTGATCCAGCGGGATCGAGAACAACATAAGATCTTGGACTATCGGTTGACTGGTGATCGGTTAGCATCGGCTATGTGGCGGAGACCGGGGTGTAGTTCCAATCCAGTGCCATACCTTTCAAGTCCAACCCCAAGATCAAACGTTTCCAAATACACATCTCTTACATTTTAAAATGTAGAGAGTATATCGAAGAGTTCGTGTCTTGATTTCCAGCATGTCAGGTGATCCCTTCCTCTAAGGCAGGTGGCAGTAGAAGCTTAGGCAGGGAATATATAAGGGAAGCCATCCTTAAAGTATCAATCTTGATGCCTTTCCACTTTATCTAATATCTCATCGGTAAAGTCGTCGAGAAGGGGTAATTGACGCGGGTCGTATCTAAATCTGGTTGTAACTGGTAACTCCATCCATGAAAGAGAATACTTCATTACCAGTATGTTGTATTTGGATGATATTAGCATAATTCGAGTATAATACAGATAAGATAAGAATTCGATTCGATATGAAAAAAATACTTAACGAAAAAATCTAGTACTAATAAGATACAGAAGTAGGTTACTTATAAATTCAAAAACATGTATTTTTTAAATTCCAAAAAAATATATATATATACATTAACCATTGAAGATGTTCATATAATATTGAATATTCAATAAAACCAACTTGATTCGGAGTCAAAGGACCTGATGACATGTTGACGATGAACCCCAGTGTCCCACCTACAGACGGTGAACCAGAAAAGCTAGCTTCAGCCTTCAATTTGAACAAATTCTCACTGCCTAGTGGATTAATTTCAATTCGCAATGCGCACTGCTCGTAGTATCATACTATCAGGTTTTGGTATAAACTGTAAAAAGGCCTATTTATGATCAATATGGCATCATAGATTTCATTATTGAACAGATTGGTATAAACTTTCAAAGCTCGTGGTAGTATATTTATATTATATACACATAATAATAAGGTATTAAATGTGTTATAATGAAATTTAACGTTTCAAGTCGGACGATGCGCTTCCAAGCAGAAATATTTTCAAACATTGCACGTCCGCTGGGTCGTATCCGTATATCCGTACATGAACAAATATTCGTCTAATTCCAAATGCATTCGAAAATTTCGCATGAGAAACCCCAATTCAGACATATTATGGTACGATGATTTGGATGGGCACATTTTAATGGAGAGGGAGACCATCCTATTTCCTCCTCTTTTTCATGGAAAGGACGTCTCCATGGTGATATTATTTAGTATAAAGTTTTAGTAGATTCCGATCCAACGATTCGAGGATCCCAGGATTCCAAAGATATCAATCTCCATGGTTGATCGATGATTCCAGGTATCTAAGTTGGTGCAGGTAAAAATTCAATTAGGACCCAATTGCACCAAGGACAGAACGACACTAATGATTAAAAGCATTCCAAATAAATACAAGCATCTGTCCTCGTTGAGTCTTGTAGATTTTGTTTGTAATTTGAATTCTGCTGTAATATTTTATATTTCATTCTACTCCAGTTGGATTTGGAAAATATCAAAGAGGAAATTCATTTGTCCAGAAAAGTGCAAGTGAATAATAATGTTGTATCATGTATCATTGATACTTTTGTTTGGAGAGTATTAAATTTGTTAAAAAAAAAATTGTAGTCAACAAATGCTTTTGTCTGTGCTCGATCAACACTGTGCAAGTTGCAATGCTCTGAAAAATAACCCAAATGAGATGGTTTTTGAATATGATTTTGTTTACCTGCCAATTGACTTCTGGTAAGTGACTTAGGTTTTCCATTCATTATTGGAAGCTCGCGACTTAGGTTTTCCATTCATTATTGGAACCTCGCGTGTAAACTATAAAAATGAAAGCTAATACATGGGTTCTATATTTTTCAGGAATATGTGCAATCTCGGCTACGCCTTTGTGAATTTCACATCAGCTAAAGCCACATTGAAGTTTATTAGAACCTCATGTGTAAACTATAAAAATGAAAGCTAATACATGGGTTCTATATTTTTCAAGAATAGGTGCAATATCGCCTACGCCTTTGTGAATTTCACATGAGCTAAAGCCACATGAAGTTTTATCAAAATTTTCATAAAATATGGAAGACCTTTAAGTCCAGGAAAATATGCGAAGTCATATATGCAAGAATATAGGTATTCAATCTTTTCATTTTTCTTCTATAAAGTAGTCTGCTGCAAGAAATCATATTTTAAAAAATGTGATATTATAAGGTTAATTATTTAATTTTAATAGTTATTTCATGAATATATTTTTGGAATATTTCAAAATGGTTTTATAATATTCTCATACATATTATAGAACGAAAGATACAAGAAATCTAAGTTTTAATTAATTTGATATTATAAATTAAAAGATACAATTTTAATAGTTATATTATAAAAATTATTTATCTATATATTTATATATAATATTATCATTCAAGATAGCGTATATATATTCTCAATAGAAGGTAGGATTACACGTGGAAAAGTGTAATAAATATTTAAGATTAGATAACAACCAATTAATTGTGAATGAGGATTTATATTGTAAGATGTGTTGATCTTTGTTAATAAATCTGCATAGAGTTTTCACTTATTATGATGCAAAAGCTTTGAAACTATTGGTTATTGATGCATATTTTTGTAAGTATATGCTTTATAATAAAATTATCAAATAATTATTTATTCATAAAAAATATATTAAGTAAAACAATATAGTCCGAAAGACAATGTGGTTTTCTCACCAACTTATTATTTTCTATACAACTATTTTTTACCAAACTTTTGGTAAAAAGAATGTATTATGCAACTCCTAATTCTACTTATTTATTACGAAAGAAAATTAAAGATCTTCTATGTAGTAAAGTGTAAATAATGGAAGTGTCAAGTCTAAAATCTATTATTAAAGTAAAATTGAACGTGTATAATCATCCCATTTCCTTATAACACACATAATGGATTATTGTAAAAGCATGTTACATGGAAAATACTTAGTATATAGTAGACTACGAAGTTAGTCTAGTCCAAAAAAGGAAAAAATAAGGTCCTTCGCGAAAGTGAGAAAGGTAAAGCAAACCATCTCTTCAGTAGCAACAAGACTATGGGTGTATATCTAGTTTAGGGACTTACTTCCACTACTAATAAGACTAATGAGTATGATATAAGTCTCCCAAGTCTAAGTTGTAGGTTGTTATATTGAACTTGATCAAGCTATGTAGTACATCAAACAAGATTGTCTACTTTGTTTGAAAACTAAGTCCATTGAAGTATTGAAAAAATTGAGTCGGCCAAGTAGTAGTACTTGGCTAAAAAAATAAATATAATTATGTCGAAGAAAGGAGGGGGTTAAATGTAAGTCTTGAAGAGAGAAAGAGGCCCTTCCCATAACCAATCGATTGGTTCTGTAATTTCTTCAATCATTATCTAGTGGACAACATTTTTCTCTAGTTATTAAAATTCTAGTACGTGGAAAAGAGTCCTTAATTGAGTCTTACTAATAGTTAGAGACTCATAGTGATGGAGTCAATCATTCAGTTGTGCCATCGTTAAGTTTAATCATGCACATAGAAAATCTTAGTACATTGAATTAGAGGGTCCAATTAACTAACATATATCTAGTAAAGAACCTATAATTTTCAAAGCATAGATATCTCATTAAATACTAAGAATTTCAACTCATTGAGTACACCCAAAATATCAATTATCCACTAAACACACAAAATTTAGCATTCAATTGGGAATATGATTGAGATAGAGAGAGAATTGGCATTGAGAAATTGATTACAAATTATTGTAGCAAGACTGAATGATTTGATTGGAGCACTAAATTCCAATGAGTATTATTTTTTATATTCTCACTACAATGATAAGAGAAGAATTAATTCAAGAAAGTGACATCATATGACTCACAAAATAAGATCTTAAAAGAAAATATGGTGACAAGGTAATGGAGAAAATATGGTGATAAGGTAATGAAGAAAATATGGTGACTTATAGCTTTATTTCTTGTACATTGCTATTGTTCTTTTCGTTAGTTATAATATTGTTATTGTTTATGTTTTATACATGGTAATTGGTAAATCATCTTAAGGATCAACTTTAACATGGTGACAATTGGAGTGTTAAAGTTAAAAGAGATGAAACTATGTTTTGACTTTATTACAGCAGTACTGTTATGGATCTAGTTATGTTTTAATTTTGTTTTAGGCATTAAAGTATAAAATTTTAGTTTGTTTAAGATGAAAAAAATAGTTCAATCTCAACTCTAAATTTCTATAAGCCAATCTTCTCGCATTAAGAGGCTATACATATTAGGTGATAAATCAGATGGGTTAGATGTTGTGATATGTTCTTGACAAGAATCTGCAATATTGTTCAACCTGGATTTCTTAGTTTATTAGACCGATTATAGTTTGAAAGAGAGAACAAAACAAAAGAGTGAAGCAAGTTTAAGATGCAAAAAATGGTTAAATCTAAGAAGCCAAGATCGAGCATAATTTCTTATTCTATTAGTTTATCGGTTTATCAAATTTCAAGTCCCACATATCTGTTGGACCGTTAAGGGACGAGATAACAATTGGAGTCCCCACCACACACAAAATTTAGCATTAAATTGGGAACATGATTGAGATAGAGAGAGAATTGGCATTGAGCAATTGATTAAGAATTATTGTAGCAAGACTGATCATTTGATTGGAGCACTAAATTCCAATGAGTATTATTTTTTATATTCTCACTACAATGATAAGAGAAGAATTAATTCAAGAAAGAGACATCATATGACTCACAAAATAAGATCTTAAAAGAAAATATGGTGACAAGGTAATGGAGAAAATATGGTGATAAGGTAATGAAGACAATATGGTGACTTATAGCTTTATTTCTTGTACATTGTTATCATTCTTTTCGTTAGTTAAAATATTGTTATTGTTTATATTTTATACATGGTAATTGGTAAATCATCTTAAGTACCAACTTTAACATAGTGACAATTGGAGTGTTAAAGTTGAAAGAGATGAAATTATGTTTTGACTTTATTACAGCAGTACTGTTATGGATCTAGTTATGTTTTACTTTTGTTTTAGGCATTAAAGTATAAAATTTTAGTTTGTTTAAGATAAAAAAAATAGTTCAATCTCAACTCTAAATTTCTATAAGCCAATCTTCTCGCATTAAGAGGCTATACATATTAGGTGATAAATTAGATGGTTTAGATGTTGTGATATGTTCTTGACAAGAATATGCAATATTGTTCAACCTGGCTTTCTTAGTTTGTTATACCAATTATAGTTTGAAAGAGAGAACAAAACAAAAGAGTGAAGCAAGTTTAAGATGCAAAAAATGGTTAAATCTAGCAGGCCAAGATCGAGCATAATTTCTTATTCTATTAGTTTATTGGTTTATCAAGATTCAAGTCCCACATGTCTGTTGGCCCATTAAGGGACGAGATAACAATTGGAATCCCCACTTTCCCTGAATCTAGTCAGTGTAGTTGTGTTTCACTGACACCTTCTAGTTGTGACTCGTGATTCTACATGTTCTGTTGTTGATGATGTGATTCATGTTATTTGGGTAATGTTGTTGTTCCTCTATGTAACATACCCAAATAACTTGTGAAAAATGCATATAAAAAAAATTTCAAGTATAATTCCTTTCACATGAATTTTAGCTATAACCTTCATAAACATTCATCCTTAAGATTTAAAAAAAAAAAACAACATTAATTTTCACAAATAAATTCAACCTTCCACAATTAAATACACTTCTGCAACCAGAAAATTCATTTCCACACTGAAGCTGACTTTTTCGACTTTCGCTTTCCATGTTCATCCCTTCCACCTTCCGCCTTTAGGACTTCGAGAATCAGAAACCTAACATCCAACAAAATCATTCATCCACATTTTCGTCTTCCGCATTTCTCCTTTCTGCCTTCCGCTGTGAACTACAGGAATCGGAAACTTAACATCCGACGTGATCATTTATCCACATTTCTACCTTCCACATTCTGCCTTCCCCTATGAACTGCAAAAATCAGAAACTTAACAAGTGTCGGAATCATTTATCCACATTTTCTCCTTTCTCCTTCTGCTACGGACTGCAGACTGTGGAAATCAGAAACATACACCTACCTTAGAATTTTTGGCTCTTTCCACTCTTCGACTTCTGACTTTCGACTTTGGGTAGTGGAAGTCCTGAAATGTGGTATCCTCACTTATTACTTTTTCCATATCCAACTTTTGACTTTCAGACTTCTGACTTTGGGCTTCAGAATTCTGAAATCCCAAGCTACTATACCCTAACTCATTCACTTTCCGCTTTTTGACTTCCAACTTCAGACTTCGAAAATCCAAAGATACAATACCTTTACTCGTCCGCTTCTTGTATTTCCATATGAATTCTCCCGCAGCGTTGATTCTGGCGAGACCAACCTCAACTGTCGATCTTGCGGGCTCAGATTTCCACCGTTCATCCTCACTGGGCGTACTATATTTTTCACAAATCCGAAAGGTTCATTTATCCACACTTATTGACATTGCAGAATGAACCTCCATCATAGATCTAAATCCTCATTTGATCTTCACCATTCAACTTCGCTGGTCCTACCGGATTGTGTAAATATGGAAAGTTCATTTATTCATGCTTATTGACATTGCGGAATGAACCTTCATCATAGATCTAAATACTCATTTTATCTTCAATGTTCAACTTCGTTGGGCCTACCGGATTTTGCAAATCTAGAAAGTTCATTTATTCATGCATGTAGAGTTTACGGAATCCAGTCCTGCCGTTGATCCCCAACATCATCAAATCTCAGCCGTCGAAACATGCGAGGTGTACAAGACTTCACAAATCCGAAAACTTGATCTATTCGTGCAGGTTGTAGTTGCAAAACCCACTTCTTTCGTTGATCTCCAACCTCATCAAATCTCAGTCATTGAAAGATACGGGGTGTACAAAATTTCACAAATCCATAAACTTAGTTTACTCGTGCATGTTGAGGTTGCGTAATCTTCTTCCATCATTGATATAATTCCCCCAATCCATCTGATAGCAGACTCTATCTGTGTGTTAACCCTTCCTCCATTACCAAGGAAAAGTAAGTCTGAGCATCTTTCCTTGGCACAATCGCCTATAGCCTTTGATCCTTCTTTCATCTCAACTCTCCTTTTTTTAATCTTCCCTTCATAGGCTTGAACTTTTAGATGGAAAAGGTGTAGATTCAAGTGCAACAAATCTCATTCTAAAACTATAAGTATTATCCATGAACTTCATTAATCCTAGGATGGTTCCACCCAGAACAAGTCTCAAGCCTGCTCACAGGGAACAAATACCATGGGTGTTTAAATCAAGGAAAATAAACAGCATGCAAATAACTCTTTACGAAAGGCTGTGACATCATTATGCAACCCAAAAACATCCAAAACAAGTCACAGTCATTCATATGGAGTAGGATTATCCTTTTACATGAACTGGTCAACCTATGAGTTCTAGTGGATTAACAAAAAACATAGTAGATGCAATCCATACCATTAATAATTTACAGAACCAATGCAAATCCTAATCATATAAGCCTATATCAATCATCAACCGTAATTTTCATCAACAAGACTAAGGGAATTCTTATCATTTCTGCAACATTGAAGCATACATTCATACCTCTACAGACACGATCTAAGCTCATCAATCAGAGGAAAATACGCAATATGCTAGTGACTCTTTACATAAACTATTAAACCATTTGAGTTGTCATTTTTCTCAATACAAGGAACAATCATCTAAAACAAAGTGTGTGAATAACAGTTTGTAAGCATCATTTCCATCAGTGAATTTGAAACACAAATATACACGAAACAACATACCCTAAACTCAAAAGAATGGAAGGAACAAAACCGCAGTAATGTTACCAGTTTGTAAAAAAGCCACAATGAAAAGGGAACAACCACGTTCCACCCAACTATAGATTAGGCATAGATCTCTCCATCCTCAATCACCCCTGAGCTAAAATATGCATGCCGAGAGTGGTGAAAATCAAACTCAGTCCAGTTCTACAGTGAGAAATCACTTTCCTAACATAGAGTGCTTGCACAACAAGTATTCCTTGTTCCAGCATACTCATCAGCATCCCGGCTCCTAGCATATGCTTCCTTCTTTATAGTTTTTGTTTTCCCTAGGTCTTTTGCATCTAACAGCCAATTCCCCTTAGGAATTTCCTCTCCACTACATCTTTGATTCCCCAGGGTGGGTCTAGCGCAATATTAGCATTCCTGTTCCTGGTGTAACTTCCTTGAGAGTGACCCTTCATGTCCCCAACTCTCACATGCATAGTTTCCTCATTCAACATGGTTGTCCCTATCATTCATATTTTTATTACAAGCATAACATTTCAATTACATTTTTCCTCCAAGGATCGATTGGAATATTTCAGTTCCACTAATCACATTCAAAAATAAAATAGTCTTTCAACAAAATATTACAAATAAATTTTATCACTTGGGGGATATTACATCCTTTCCCCCTTATTGTAACACTGACCATAATGTTCTCAATCCTCTTCCATACTTTCTAGAAACATACCTGGGTCCTTCTTTCGTAGGGCATATTCTATTTCCCGGGTCATCTCCTCCGGGATAAAGTGCTTCCATTTCACCTTAACCCGAGCGATGAATTGGTTCCAAAGCACAATTTATTTCCTGTCCAAAATGCACACAGGTTCCACCTCGAATTCTCTTTCAGGTTCCACCTGTACCAAATTCCAATCAATGGTGTGAGTGGAATCATATATATATTTCTTCAATAACGAAATTTGAAAAACATTATGAATTCTTAAGTGTGCTAGAAGAGCAAGCTTGTATGCCATGAGTCCAATCCTTTTCAAGACTTGAAAGGGTCCATAGAACCATGGTGCTAATTTGGTGCAGCTTCCTAGTTTTAGGGATATCTTTTTGGGATTGACTCGGAGGTAAACATGGTCTCCAATCGAAAAACATTTATGTTGTATTTTCAAGTCAGCACAACTCTTTTGGTGATCATGTGCCACCTTCAAATTCTTCTGTACTTCCCAAACAGTTTGCTCCATGTCTTACAACCTTTCAGATCCTATCATCAAATGATCGGCAGGGCTATCCCAACTAAAAAGGGTAGTACACTTCCTTCCATACAGGATTTCAAACGGGCTCATCTTGGCAGAGGCCTGGTAGCCATTATTGTACGAAAAATATTCCAAATGCAGATAGTCCTCCCACTTGGTGGGTCTTTCCATGACATACATCCTTAACATGTCCTCAATGACTTGGTTTGTTCGTTTTGTTTGTCCATCTGTTTCAGGGTGATAGCTAATGCTAAATTTTATCTTGGTTTCCAACCCTGCAAACAATGACTTCCAAAATTTTGATGTAAACTTGACATCCCAGTCAGAAATTACCATCTTTGGCACTCCATGAAGTCAAAATATCTCCTTCAGGAATATTTCTGCAACATTGGCAGCCTTATAATTCGATTTCACAGGTATAAAATGAGAAGACTTGCTTAATTTATCAATTACAACCATAATTGAATCATGTTTTTTTTAGTCAAAGGCAAACCTATTATGAAATCCAAATACATTACCTCCCATTTCCATTCAGAAATTGGTAAGGGTTGTAACAAACCTGTCAGATGTTGGTGTTCAACCTTCACCTGTTGACATTCCAAAAATTTCGACAGGTAATCAACTAGGTCTTCCTTCAAATTGGGCCAAAAGAGTTTCTTTCTAAGGGTTGTTATCATCTTTTGGTAACTAGGGTGTCCTGCATAAGGAGGTCTATGCAATTCATTTAAAACAAACAATTTTAAATCTGCAACGTTAGGCATGTATATTCTTCTTTTAAACCAAATTAATCCTTTCTGGTCTACTTTTAATTTCGTCCCATTCAAGTTTACCTCATCTTTCAAAAATTTATTCAGTAGATTTCATATTCAGTATCGTGGATGCTAGTTATTTTTATTCTACTCAATAGACCACCTTCAGGATGACTCACGGCGATCTCATACACTTCATGAGTTCTTCGGTTGAGTGCATCAGCCAATTTATTTTCCTTACCCTTGATTTGCTTCACTTCAAAGACAAATTCACTTAAGAAGGCCATCCATCGAGCTTGTCTGGCATTGAGTCCAGGCTGAGTAAACAGATTCTTTATGCAAGTGTTATCTATTAGTAAGAGGAAAATTTCCCTAACAGGTAATGACGCCACATCCTTAAGGCGTGCACTACTGCTGCCAATTCTAGATCATGCACTACATAATTTCATTCATGATCCTTCAACTTGTGATATTCATAACATGTCATAACATGTCCTAAGTACTAAGTACTAATTCCATTCATGATCCCTTTTTCTAAGATGACATGTCCTAAGTACTAAATTTCTTTCTTGAAAAAATCACACTTCTCGAATTTAGCGTACAGCTGGTGGTCTCTTAGGGTCTGTAGTACGATTTTCAAGTGTTGTTGATGTTCTTCTTTCGTCCTTTAATAGATCAGGATATCGTCAATGAAAATTAACACAATCTGATTCAAATACTTGTTAAATATGTTATTCATCAGGCACATGAATGTAGCAGGGGCATTGGTCAAGCCAAAAGGAATTACTACAAATTCGTAATGCCCATATCGAGTCCTAAAAGTTGTTTTGTTAACATATTCTTCCTTAATCATGATCTAGTGGTAACCAGACCTCAAATCCAACTTGGAGAAGGCTTCCCCCCCCCCACCCTACTTGATCGAACAAATCATTAATCTGAGGCAGTGAATACTAGTTTTTTATAGTCACTTTATTTAATTGTTTTTAGTCTATGCACAGTCTTAAAGTCCCATACTTCTTCTTGAAAAATAAAAATGGGGCTCCCCAAGGTGATACACTAGTTTTTATACAACCCTTATCTAGTAGCTCTTGTAACTGGATTTTCAATTCTGTTAACTCAGGGATACTCATTTGATAAGGAAATTTAGATGCCAAAGCAAACCTAGGTGAAATTTCAATGGAGAAATCTATTTCTTGTGGAGGGGGGCAGTCTAGCTATCTCCTCTGGGAACACATCCATCAATCCACTTAAAATTGGGTGGTCCCTTATAGATGTTAGGTTTTCATTAACGAGTAGGTCAGCAATATTTTCTGCATAGATCTTACAACCCTTCCTCAAACACTTCCTTAATTGCAAGGTAGATATCTGCCTTAAAGAAACGAGCTTACTAAAACCATCTACCTTCCTAACAATTTTATCTTCAGCTACATACGTAAAGGTCTTATCAAAGCAATTTAGTACTACTTTATATTTTTCTAAGCAGTCCATTCCAATAATCATATCATATGGACCTAGAGAAAAAAAATTCGAATTTATCTTAGTTACATGATCCTGTATTGAAATTTCACAATTAGCAACAAACTCTGTCACCTTCCTTTTTTCTCCAGTGGCCAGTTGAACTGACCAAGGCCTTACATGCCTTACCCTGGTGAGCTGACAATTCTCCATCTTTTTAGGAGTGATGTAAATTAAAGTAGCTCCTAGATGAATTAATATAGAGAGCTTTCAGTTAGAAACAATACCTTCAATCTCCACGATTGCAGATTGATGATCTTCCTGTCGATCTTCAAGAGTTGCATTAATTCGGTGGAAACTTTTTCCAATTTCTCCCACAGTGGAAGCTTCTTGCAAGTTGTGTACAATCTTGTTGGATTCACCGAGGAGTGGGTAGTTCCTTCGTAAGTGGGGGTCTTTGCATTCCCAACACTTCAAAGGTTCCTTAGGGGTTCCAACATCCCATTTAGGTCCAAGGTGCACAATTTTATTTTCCTTATGTTGAAACTATCCATCTTTGTTGTAATAATTTCCTGAGGAATCGTTGGCATGTTCCTTAAGGGTGGTGGCTGGAAGCCCTTATTCGGACTATTGAACTTTTTTTTCTTCTTGTCCTTCTAGGATTTGGAGAGGTCATTCCTTTGTTTATACTGCTCAAAGCATAGTCTTTCTTTTCTTAACACTTCATCTAAATTCTTGGGGTTATCAAATTCAATCTAATCGTTGTAGGATTGTGGCAAGAAGCTTAAGAATCCTTGGACTTTTACCTTTTCTTCTTTAATGTACAGCACAAAATGTAGCAAGTCTAGAAATTAATTGATGAGATCCTCCATGGTCATTTGACCAAGTTTCAATTCATAGAATTCCTTGGTATTCCTTTCATAATAGATTTCTGATAAATATTGCTTCGTGAAGAGTTTCTTAAACTCTGGCCATTCCAGGTTCTTTTCTTTTAATCTATGGGAGATCGTCAGGTCCTGCCACCAAATACTAGCCTTTCCTTTCAAGTTGTGTACCTTCATGTTGTTGGAGTAGTTATGTATATGAAAGTACTTTTTAATATCCAGTAACCAAGATTTCGCTTCTTCCCTAGTCCTTGATTCCCCATCAAAACCGGTGGGTTTAATTTTCTTGAATTCTCCTTCCAGGTGGTCTACTTTTCTCTTCTCGATTGTCCAGCCTTGATTCCTAGATTTTTGAGTTTCCTGGGAGGAACTATCTTTTATTTCGACACTGTCCCCTAATTTCGAATCCCTCCCTGATTCCGTTCCCCATTGTTCCTCTTTTGCAAGCTTTGCAATAATATCTCATTGAGCTCCTGCTATTTTTATTGATCCCTTTTTAGCTGTTCATTTTTTGCTTTGAAGCTATGCATTTCCAATATCAAATTCTTCATAATTTCAAGTACCTGGCTAGCTTCAGAACGTTCTGGTTCTGGCTGCATTGGGAGAGGTACTGGTGTACCCTCTTCAGGCGGGTACTCATGTTCATTTTGTGAGGCCATCATTGTACACTGTTATAGAACAATTACTGTTTGTACACAAAACATTCCAAACATAAATGTTAATGTTAGAACAAAGTTTTTCCATAGTGCAACAGAAGTAGATGTTCCCCAAAATGTGACAAGGTTCAAACCTGTGGCTTCGATAACATATGTAACATACCCAAATAACCTATGAAAAATGCATATAAAAAAAATTCATGTATAATTCCTTTCACATGCATTTTGGCTATAACCTTCATAAGCGTTCATCCTTAAGCTTTTAAAAAAAACCAACATTAACTTTCACAAGGAAATTCGGCCTTCCACAATTAAATCCACTTCTGTAACCAGAAAATTCATTTCCACACTGAAAATGACTTTTTTGACTTTCGCTTTCCGTGTTCCACCCTTCCTCCTTCCGCTGCGGACTTTGGGAATCGAAACCCTAACATCTGACTGAAGCAGTCATCCACACTTCCGTATTTTGCATTCCTCCTTTCCTCCTTCCACTGCAGACTGCGGAAATTGGAAACTTAAAATGCGACGGGATCATTTATCCACATTTTTGCCTTCTGCATTCCACCTTTCTGCCTTCCACTGTGGACTTTGGGAATCGAAAACCTAACATTCGACAGAATCAGTCATCCACACTTTCGTCTTTTGCATTCCTCCTTTCCTCCTTTCGCTGCAAACTGCATAAATTGGAAACTTAACAAGCATCAGAATCATTTATCCACATTTCCTACTTCCGCCTTCCGCTGCGGATTGCAGAAATCAAAAACATACACCTACCATAGGATTTTCAGCTCTTTCCGCTCTCTGACTTCCGACTTCTGACTTTGGGTAGCGAAAGTCTTGAAATGCAGTATGCTCACTTGTTATTTTTCTGATTTCCGACTTCCGGATTCGGACTTCGAAAATCCCGAGCTACTATACCCTTATTCTCTCACTTTCCACTTTTCAACTTCTGACTTCGAAAATCCTGAGGTACAATACCTTTACTCATTCTCTAGTCATATTTCCATGTGACTTCTTCCACACTATTGATTCTAACAGGGTCAACCTCAACTGTCGATCTTACGGGCTCAGATTTCCACCATTCATCCTCTCTAAGACTAGCAGATTTTTTGCAAATCTGGAAGGTTCATTTATCTACGCTTGTTGACATCGTGGAATGAACCTTCATCGTAGATCTAAATCCTCATTTGATCACCACCGTTCAACTTCGTTGGGCCTACAGGATTCTGCAAATATGAAATTTTCATTTATTCGTTCTTGTTTACATTGTGGAATGAACCTCCTCCATAGATCTAAATCCTCATTTTATCTTCATCGTTCAACTTCGTTGAGCCTACCAGATTCTGCAAATCTGGAAATTTCATTTATTCATGCATGTTGAGTTTGTGGAATCCACTCCCGTAGTTGATTCCCGACATCATCAAACCTTAGCCATCGAAACATGCAGGGTGTACAAGATTTCACAATTTCAAAAACTTAATCTATTCATGTAGGTTGAGGTTGCGAAATCCACTTTCGCCATTAATCTCCAACCTCATAAAATATAGGTCGTCGAAACATGCGGGGTGCACAATATTTCGCAAATCCGTAAACTTAATTGACTCGTGCATGTTGATGTTGTGAAATATTCTTCCACCACTAATCTGATTCCCTCAATCCATCCAATGACAGACTCTTCCTACGAGTTAACCCTTCTGCCATTACCAAGGAAAAGTAAGTTTGAACATCTTTCCTTGGCACAATCACCTACAGTCTTTTATCCTTCATTCATCTCAACTCTCCTTTCCTTAATATTACCTTCACTGGCCTGTAGTTTTACATGGAAAAGGTGTAAATGGAAGTGCAAGAATTCTAATTCTAAAACTATAAGTATTATCCATGAACTTCATTAATCCTGGGATGGTTCCACCCAGAACAAGGCTCAAGCCTCCTCACAAGGAACAAATACCCTGGGTGTTTTAACCAGATAAAATATACATCATGCGAGTAACTCTTTACAGAAGGTTATGACACCATTATGCAACCCAAAAACATCCAAAACAAGTAACAATCATTCATATAGAGCAGGATTATCCTTTTCAAGGAATTGGTCAACCTATGAGTTCTAGTGGATTAACAAAAAATAGAGTAGGTGCACTCCATACCATTATTAATTTACAGAACCAATGCAAATCCTAATCATATGATCCTATACCAATCATCAACAAGACTAACTTATTCTTATCATTTCCGCAACATTGAAGCATACATTCATACCTCTACAGACATGCTCTAAGCTCGTCAATCAGAGGAAAACACGCAATATGCTAGTGACTCTTTACATAAACTATTAAACCATTTGAGTTTCCATTTTTCTCAATACAAGGCACAATCATCTAAAACAAAGTGTGTGAATCCTGGTTCGTAAGCATCATTTTCGTCAGTGAATTTGAAACACAAATATACACAGAACAACATACCCTGAATTCAGAAGAATTGTAGGAACAAAACCTCAGTAATGAGACCAGTTTGTAAAAGAGCCTCAATGAAAAGGGAACAACAATGTTCCACCCAATCATAGATTAGACACATATCTCTCCGTCCTCAATCACTCCTGAGCTAAACTATGCATGCTAATAGTGGTGGCAGTGAAACTAAGTCCAGTTCTCCAGTGAGAAATCACTTTCCTAACACAAAGTACTCACACAGCAAGTATTCATTGTTCCAGCATACTTAGCGGTGTCCCTCCTCCTAGCATATGATTCCTTCTTTATAGTTTTGTTTTTCCTAGGTCTTTTGCAGCTAACGGCCAATTCCCCCTAGTAATTTCCGCTCCACTACATCTTTGATTCCCCAGGGTGGGTCTAGCGCCACACTGGCATTCCCGCGCTTGGTGTAACTTCCCTGAGAGTGACCCTTCACGTCCCCCACTCTCGCATGCATAGTTTCCTCATTCAACATGGTTGTCCCTATCATTCAGATTTTTATTACAAGCATAACGTTTCAGTTACATTTGTCCTCCAAGGACCTATTGGCATATTCCACTTCTACTAGTCACATTAAAAAATAAAATTGTCTTTCAACAAAATATTACAAATAAAGTTTATCACTTGGGGGATATTACACTCTATTTTTACAATATTTTATAAATCAGTGAAAGATTCACCAAGATTTTACAATATCTTATAAATTAGTGAAAGAATCACCAAGATATTACAACATTACATAATAAAATGAAATATTTTTTCAGATTTTACAACATTATATAATAAAAAGAAAGATTCTCCAAAAATTTTATATATACATATTATATTATTAATAAAATCACCTTCAAATTTTCCTATATATCAGAGAGATTCACCCATTTTTTATACATATAAATCTAGGGGGGTTCTTAAAATCATCCCTACAAAGCACACGAAGTACTTAGTCAAAGAAAAGAGGATTATTTCCATCTCCATGGGATATCACATGTATCACCCTTGTAGACTCCCAAGGATATGTTCGATACAATGACCAGTGTGTACGAAGGAAAGAATATCAACCGGAAGATGACATTGATGAACCAACTGAAGAATGTGAAGATACAAAACTCAAAAACCACTCAATCTTACTTCACAAGAATATCCCAGATCAAGGAGAAACTAGAAGCCATTGGAGACAATGTCAAAGAAGTAGAAGAAGAGATTACAACCTTTAATGGCCTCGCAAGATCATGGGATTCATTCATTCAAGGAATATGTGCAAGAAGGAAGTTGATCTCTTTCAGTAGATTATGGGAAGAATGCACAAAAGAATAATCTCAGCTCACAACAA
This sequence comes from Pseudotsuga menziesii, assembly GCA_001517045.1. NCBI lineage: Eukaryota > Viridiplantae > Streptophyta > Pinopsida > Pinales > Pinaceae > Pseudotsuga > Pseudotsuga menziesii. The sequence goes on from LPNX010047999.1 coordinate 92,423, forward strand.
GAGAATATGGGAGAAACTATAGATCAAGCTCTCACAGTTCACTTCAGAAGAAATCATAGAAAGAAGGAGGAACATCATCATAACAGAATACAAAAGGAATCCTTACAACATTCGATACTACACTTGTGATGAGAAGGGACATTACTCTAGAGATTGTCCCAAAAACAGAGGCTCCTTCAACAAGAAGTCAAACAAGAAAATACATCATTCTCACACTGTTGAATATGATGAACCAACTAATTCAGAGAAGAAAAAGAAGATTCCTAAAGTGATGAGGAACATGAATTATACTAGTGAAGACAAATACCATACTCTTATATGTATCAATATTGGGTTTAGAAGGAATGTAGTTAGTGACACTCAAAACCAGTACACAAGTTCCCAGAACCATATGAGGAAGTAGAAGGCTCCAATTATCCTTGCAAGGACATAAGGATCAAGAAGGATTCCACCCACCAAATAAAGAAAGACAGGTTCCCAGAATTAGATGATGAAGTAGAACGCTCCATGACATAAGGATCAAGAAGGAGTCCACCCACCAAACAAACAAATATAGGTTCCCAAAATCAGATGATGAAGTAGAAGGATCCCGTTATTCTTATCAATAAGAAGTTCACCCACCAAACAAATAAAGATAAGTATTTGAATTGTCATTTCCTATACATCTAGTTTCTTAAATGACATTGTTTAGTTATGTACATATCTGTGTTCAAGGAAATGTATTATGCACGATGGAATGTTTGCATTAATGAACAATATACTACTAATATGCATGTGATGGGTAAGTGTCCTATGGTGCTATACAACATTTCATTGCTACTTATCTAGAATGAAACCTATTTGCCGACATACTAGGATTAGTGCACAATCTTAATAATGTTATGGTAGAGATTGAAGGAATCTAGAAAGCTTCCATGTTTAAACAGGATATGGATGAATGTTGTATTGGCTAAAATAGATGCATGATTATATATTTATGCATAAGAATTTGTCAGTATGAATATCTCTTATGAAATGTTTCTAATCGTGCTACTGATGTATTTGACTTGTAGGAAAGATCGTGTACAATCACCTACATGAAAATAAAGATGAGACTTATTATGAATAACAAGTGATGATAGTTCAATTAAAAGATTCACCCCAATAAACATATATGAAGATGAATCTGAAACTCCCAGGGTCAGAGACACTATGACGGAAGAAAGAGCTTTAGAACAATATAAGAATCATGATATGACCTAAAGAGAGTGGTAGCTCCACCTCGAAAGATGAATACCATCTTGGGCATGAGATATAGTTCAAGATGAAGAAAATTATGATAGGACTTCCAATGAAATATGTGGTTCTGAGACCTGAAGGGAAGTTCGTAGTGTCTTCCATGTGGATCTACAAGATCAAATATGCAACAGTTGGAAGCATCGAGGAATACAAGGCAAGGTTTGTGGTTTCTCTCAAAAAGAGGGTGTAGACTATGGCATAACATACTCCATTGACCAAACACACTTATCTAATGAAGTAGAAGTGTATATCGAGTAAAGAACCACATGAGCAGAAAAAGACTTTGTATGAGCTCAAAAGGAACCCATCGATAAGCACATCCAATTACATGAGGAGCTTGAAGACCACCTAGAGTGATGAATATCTTAACCTTTGCTACAAGGTTTAATATGGAATCCTATAAAGGACGAGAAGCTCATAGATGGGTGCAAGAGGAAATTTTCAACAAAGTTCAAGATAGAGGATCTTGGTATCTAGTGACCTGAGATGGATACATAGAAGATCAATAGCAAAGGATTATACCTGTCACTCTAGTACAAAATTTTTTGATACATAGAGTACAAATGCAAAGGGAGGATGATGATATGTTTTAGAGAGAGTGATTGTAGAATATCTCTAAGTTAGACATAGTATGACATGATGGACAACTTCCTGCTAGACTAAGGCTTTACCAAGAGTAAAGTGGGTTCCAACCTTTACTTTAAGGTTGAATGCGGAAGACTGGGATATGTCAGGGACCTGCCATGATGAACTCATTGTAGATGCAAAGAGGAAGTGTTGAATATAGAAATAGCACCTTAGGATGTTTGGTATCGAGTATGATCTCATGGCCTAGAAAAAAGAGGATGAGTACATTGCAGCATGTTCATCCTGTAGTGAAGTAGTATGTATTCACAAACTATTGGCAGGATTGTTTGATGCTGAGATGGATGCAACCGATACTTATTGTGACAACCAGAGTTGCAACAAGATAATATAGAACTCTTTGTTTCATAAAGTCCACTATATGGTGCAGAGAGGAGTGATGAAGCTCCAGTATGTTCCTACAAAGGAACAAGTTGCTAATGTGATGACTAATATGTTTCCTCGTTTAAAGTATGAGCACCTTCGAGACAAGCTTAGTGTAGTCTAAAAGGACCCCCTTGGAAAGAGGGAGTGATCATAATAGAATGAGATGGTAATGGTAATCTAGTACAAATAAGGCCAGTCAAGTTTTCTAGTATGTCGGATGTACAAGAAAATAATGATGATCCTCAGTGGTCTAGTCATAGTATAGAGAGCTTGGTCGAATCTTCGTGTGTAGATACCAATCTGGTCGGTGACTTTACCAAGGGTGGATCCTAGTATGATTGGTCGTATCACTAAGGGTATATCCCAACATGATTGGTGTCATCCTTATAAGGAATATCCCAGGAAGGTTGGTTGTATCTTCAAATAGGAAGATCCCAACAAGATATGGCCCTGCGGATGATAGTACTCTCATATGGAGAGTGGTATGACATTCATTTGTGAACAACATTTGCATTCAGTTGCAGACGATAGTGTCCTCCTTGAGTATGGTCTTGCAGATAAGAAAACTCTCTTGATGGGAATGGTCCTAGCTCTTACCGACTGAGGATGGTCCTGCAGACAATAGTATTCTCTTCTGAAGAGTGATCCTACATTCACTTGTAGGATGGTCCTATGGACAATAACACTCTCTTGACGAGAGTGGTTCTAGCTCTTATTGACTGAGGATAGTCCTGTAGATGATAGTAATCTCTTCTAGAGAGTGATCCTACATTCACTTATAGGATGGTCTCATGGACAAGAACACTCTCTTGTTGAGAGTGGTCCTATCAATCACAGGTTGAGGATGGTCCTACATATGATAGTACTCTCATATGTTGAGTGGTCTTGCATTTAGTTGCGAACGATATCTACATTCAGTTGCATACAATGGTATCCTCTCTAAGGAAGGTCCCGTGCACAAGGAAACTCTCTTGTTGATAGTGTTCCTAGCACTAATAGGATGACGATGGTTCTATAGATGATAGTACTCTAATATGTTGAGTGGTCCTACATTTAGTTGCAAACAAGATATGCATTCAGTTGTAGATGGTAGTATCCTCTCTAAGGATGGTCCTACGAACAAGAACACTCTCTTGATGAGAGTGGTGCTAGTACTTATCAGTTGAGGATGGTCCTACAGATGCTAATACTCTCTCATGGAGAGTGGTCTTGCATTTACTTGTGGATGAGTTCACGCATTCAGTACCAAATATGATGAAGGCGAGATGAAACCAGAGATGGTGCTCGAGATGATGTTGATGCTCGAAAAGATGATGCTCAAGATGATGCCAGAAATGATGATGATGATGATGCCAGAGATGATGATGCTTGAGATGATGCCAGAGATTATGATGTTCAAGATGATACCAGAGATGATGCTCGAGATGATGCCAGAGATGATGATGCTCAAGATGATACCATAGTTGATGCTCGCGACAATACCAAATGATAGAGATGTTCTTGATGATGATGTTCCACAGATGATGAAGATGTTGATGAAATTGTGAAAACTTCCTGTGACATATAGATTCACCAGTCAGTTGTACAGACATGTTGTTGTAGAATACCCTTCTTGTTAAGAGGGAGTGTTAAAGAAATGTAACTACAGAAGATCTTCTATTTTGTATTCTATTACCCCTTCCAAATATGTTGTTCCTATGATTAGGGATGTCATTGATGTATTTGATCATGTAAAGTATTGAGGTAAAACCTTTGTTGTAAGTTGGGTCAGTAGTGCCCACAAAAGTATTATTAAAATATATTTTTGAGTCTTCCAAGGCAAGTTGAACCTGACAACAAGGAGAAGTCATCCCAGTTGCATTATTAGGCCTCTCAGTTGATCAGTATAAATAGGAGGGGATCCTTCCATATTTGGACGAGTAGAAAACTCAAGCAGTTGCACTAGAGAGAGAAGGAGCAGTCCATATGGGAGAGAGGAAGCAATCTAGGATTATTCTTGGGATCTTATAAGTCTTATTCTTTGGGTTTTACACTGTACTTGGTTGAAGTCTATATCAAGGAAATTCTATTGGGTTTTCTTTCCCATGAGGGTTTCCCAAGATAAATATTTGTGTTCTTTTGTGTGGTTGTGCTTTTTTTTTCTTTCAGTGATCCTTTTGTATATGGTTATGATGTTATGATGCTAAATGTTTTTAGATATTGTATAACCATTGAAATCTCAACAAAAAAGATAAAGAGGGACATTCCTATACCCTCTTATTAGAGTAGTATGAAAATGATAGGCTTGTGGCCATGGAAATCAAGTGTATATTCTAGTAGATTTGATAGATCGACGGGCTAAGAGTGGATTTATTGCTCAAAGAGACAGAGTTGAAGCGTTTTTGTTGTGAATCTATTGAAAATGGTTGTTAAAGTTTGTGTATGATGAATGATCGAGATATTTGGTGGCAGTCGCGTTGTTTCCCATTTTTGGGGGGACATTGTTCTAGGGAGATCTATCTAGTGAAAGTTGAGTCGCTTCAATGGTGGAGGCTTGAGTCTACTATCAAAAACTCTATGTATTGACAGAGTTGCCAATGTTGATTGGAGTATGAACCTAGTTGGGGAGTGATAGACCTATGATAAAAAGAGATCATTTCCTTTGATGTAGCATCTACCCATTCTAGCGCCTCCATATTCTCAAAACAACTTCAACCCAAATCCAATGGTCACAGGCATGGATATATTGCTTAGTGCATCCCAATTTCTGCTCGACACATTTACTCGTTGATAAATTATGCTTGCATATGATGTGAAAGCCTTTTGTGAGATTAAATCATGCATGAAAAAGATGTGAAGTAAAGAGTGGCCAATGCCTAAATGGTGGAGCTATGTTATGCTTTATAGGAACACTAGTGAAGGAGTAACCATATAGAGAGAGGGTCTAGTGAGAAAGAATTGTTTACACTCAACCTATGTGAAGGTGATCAAGGTGGAACAGATGAGAGAGTGACGAACTCTCATTGGGAGATATTGTTGGATCATCCCTCATATTATACTCTATAGAGTGCAATAATGAATCTTTCTCATACAAAAGTTCCAATCTTGATTGATCACCACACCTAGATCCAATTGGGAGGTGCGATGACTGTTGAAACATCATTTTTCATGACTGCACACTAGGTATAATCCTTCTTTAAAATTTAAATAAGGAAATCACATTATCACATTGGTAATCTCAAGTTTTGAATGAATGAGGTATAATTAACATGGACCAAGCTATGGCTTTATATTGTTAAAGGTGGAATGTTGGATATATAAGTGTGTGGACGTTGGATATTAAATTAAAGGGTGAAATTTGAAAGTTTATTCGAAGTCACTTTGTTTAATAGTGAAGGGAAAATTGTTGGTTAAGTGTTTGTTTAGAAGCACATTAAATGACAAAGGTATAAAGTGCCAAGTTTGAGGTGGAGACACTAAGAGGGTTCTCATCACTAAAAGTGATCGATGCAAAGAGATGGTAGTCAAGCAATGACACGATGATGCAACAACAACAGTTGTATATGGAGGTCAGGAAGAAGCATTCAGCTAAGAAATTCTTCTGTAAATGGACCATGAGAGATGTGGAAAATGAAATTGGTTAAGGTTTCATGGCATCATTGCTCAAGTATGCAATTATTTTATGAATGTAAATTATTATATGTAAATGGGAATACAACTATAATACCCCTGGTCTATTGAGTCACATATGAAAAGTCTAGATATAGATTTAGGTAGACTAAAGGCGGGTGGCGACCATGTATGTGTGGGTTAACCTTGTCTCGTTAAATGAGTCACAAGTTAAAACTTTGTCTTACATCAACAATTGTGGTTTGTACAATTACAATGGAAAATTAAAGGGACATTTTCTAGTTTCACAATGTTCATATTAAATCAACATATTCTCCATATACTTATGTACAACTTACCATTTTTTTTCTATCCATGAGTACTCTGATGCCCAATATTTGTTTTACTGTTCCAAGATCCTTCATCTGAAATGCCGTAACCAACTATCCTTTATTTGTTGATATCAACCATTCTTTGTCTTGCAACAAGCATATAATCAACAAACAACACCAAGATAATGAATGTTCATTAACAAAATGGTCATACTTACCCCTTGAAAAACTTGGCTCACCATGAAGGAATCAAACATCCTGTGAAAATTGTCTACTTGAGTTTCATACCATAAATGATTTCTTGAGTTTGCAAACAAATCTACCTGTGCGATCTTGAACAAACCCTTCCAGACGTTCCATACATACTACATATTTGTAAATGATGATTTTGGAAATAGGGTCCCATAATCAACATCCCTTAGTTCCATCACCATAACCAACATAGACACAATATTATAAGCATAAATTCAAAGATTGTAAGTCTGGAAGTAACTTATGATTTACCTACACATGCATCCCTTTCTTTCTCATATGACCCAGTTGTTGATTCCATAAACAAGATGATGAATACGCTTCCTCAAATACCATTTCTACTTCAGTACTAGTACCCTTCTAACTTGTAAAAGGGCCGCAGCTGCCAGTTCGTCGTCATCATCTGATGATTAGGCAATGATAATTTTGCGCTTACCTTTGCCTTGTTGTTGTTCTTGCCCTTTTATTTTCTTCCGGGATACTGCTATCTCATTGGCGAGTTTTCTAATTATTCCTCTTGACACAGCATATTCAGGGTTGTCTGGTTCGACTTTGCTCATCGATTCCTGAGTCAAGACGGCACTTGCTGGAGCTGGAGGAGTTGTTTGTTGTTGTTGTTGTGGTGTTGGTTTTGCAGGCTGTGGTACTACTTTCTTTGTGGTCGAAGGTCTGATGGTTATTTGTACCCGACCCGTAGGTTCGACCCGTAGGTCCTCCGACACAAATGTGCTGATGCAGAGGTTGATCTCATAGTCTTCCTCTTTCTCTTGGTCAGTGAGTGGCTCCTCGATTGAGAAGTCAACCTGTTTCGCTGCTTCGGGTACTGGTATTTTTGTCTTAGTCTGTCAAGACAATTCTTGGAATATTTGGTCGAAAGATGGATAGTAGTAAAGGGATTTGGCGTTGGAAGCCTCACCCTGCATGTACCACACCGAGGTATGGTCGAGCTCCAGCTGGATGTGGGAGTTCGTGGGTAGATTTCGTTGGATGTTCTGAGGCACCCTCCATCTAGTTGTGCGAACTTTCAGTTGTTGGAACTAGTTCTCCAAGAATACTTTCCCTTGCCCTAGTTCATGCGGGGTTCCTTTCTAGGAAAAGAGTTTAAACCTATACATGTCGAACCTTGATGGTTCCCGGAAGATTGGGCTTCCTTCTGGATAGATGTGGTACATAACAATCCATAGGATGAGGGAGGGGAAGTTGATGATTCCTCCCATCTCTTGGAATCGTTCACAGACGGTTTTTATCATGTCGGCAACATAATATTCCCATCTGTAGAGTCGCCCATCGGTGGCAATTGTGTCAACGACTTCCAACATTTCTAACTTGAGGTCGCCACCTCGACCTGCTAATGTGAGCGTGATTGTGATTATTTTGGCCACAATCTGTGGTGTTCTAGTTGTGATTTGGCCGATTATCAACCCTTTTGAGTTTTCCCCAGAAGATGATCCCGTAAGCTCTTTGACCAGTCCTTCTTTGATTCCGACTGGTACAGGGTCTCCCTTATTAGACAGGCCAGTGAGTTTGGAGATGACATCCCCAGAAATGTCGATCGGCTCATCAAAGTAGAACCGACAGTTGTGATATCGACTGATAATAAATTTCACAGCAGCTTCCTTTGGACCCCCGAAGCTGGCCATTAGCAGTGCATTGGCATATCCAAAGAGGGTGCTGCGTCTGATCTTTTATGCTGCTTGAGTCATTTTTTTCTCGACAAAGGCCCACTCTTGGATCTCGGCCCATAGTTTCTGCCATGGGCCCTCCTACACTTTGGCGTTTTTGATGTTCTTCAGTCTGTGGACCAAAGGTGTATTCGCAACCTGTACCTCTTTTGCCTTGGTCGATGCTCTGGTATGTTTGGGAGCCGTTGTGTTGGTTTGGTCGATGTTATTACAGGGTTCTTGGCTTTTGGTCAACTGAGTGTGCGAATGCTCTGTGTGTAAAGGGTGAGGTGAATGAACCTTCGATGGTCCAATATTTATAGGCGATGGTGTGGTTGTGTGCGGTAATGGATGTATTAATGGCAGATTTAACGTTCCAGCTGTAATACGCGGGTGTGAAGTAGTGGTGATTTGCTTTCGGCGCTCGAGGTCATGAATGCGTGATGGGACTATCGAGGTCATCAGCTGGTGTCGGTGCTGAGAATGGCCGACAGGAATGGTCGATGAAGATGGTCGATGGTCATGATGTCGGTTGTCAAACTGTTTAATTTGCTTTGCTTTTTCAGCCAGATTTTCATTTTGAGGGATGAAGTTAAAGTCTTTAATAAAATTCTCTCGGATTTCATGCCAGAAGAAGGTTTCACCTCTAGCTTCTTCCATCTTATACCATTTGTTTGGTAAGTCGGCTAGGGTTGAGGGGAATAAGTGTGGCCAGGCTCGCTCATCCTTGTATCCTAGTCTTCTCCACTCCTTTTCACAGGTTTTGATATGTTCTTCTGGGTCTTGTCCTTGGGTAAAGATAGGTATCTGAGCTTGCTGGGTTAATTTCTTTCCTCTGAACCTCTCGATAAAGTAAGTCGAAGCAGTTGTCCAGGTCTGTAGTTTCGTCTAATGGGTATCCCACCATCTAGCTACTTGACCTGTAAACATTTCAACTAAGCTTTGAAGTCGGCCATGTTCACCAATATTTTTAGATACTTGCTCAATATGCACGACTGGTGATTCCCTCTCCTTATACCTTGGTAGTTGTGTAGTATTCAGGCTGGTTGGTTGTAAGGTAGGGTGTTCCCTGCTTTTCTTTTCGAATATTTTTGGGATAATGGATACTATGAACCACTGTTCGGTGGGATTTTTCTGTACTTTTTGTATACTCCAACACCCTCTTTCTTGTGTTTCGTAATTCTCAATCTCCCAGTCGTACAATTCAGCATCTGAGTTATAACGAACTGAGTCTTGGTTACCTAAGTTAAGTTCTCCATGGATGTTTGGTTTTGTGTAGTCTGCATCATTGTGGATTTGGTAAATTTTTCTGATATCGACTTCTTCATCAATAGGTTTAGTCCAAGGCTCCCCTTGGGATGGATGAATGGGTACAATGACCTTTTGACCGTTTCTTTCAATTTGATTCGTTCCTTGTCCAAAGATATGGATGCTTTCATCTTCCGACCCCAAGTTCGACTGACTAGTGCTGGGAAGGAGCTGGATCCTTCTTTTGGGTCAATAATTTCAAAATCAACCTTGGTTGAGATTCCCTTGATGGTCGTGTCGACGTTTTTCCAGACTCCAATGGGTTCAATTAGGCCTTGGTCAGCGAGTTTCAGGTATATGCCTGACTCGTAAATTCGAGGTCTACCCATATATTCCCAAGTATCTCAGGTCATGATATTTACCTGTGAGCCAAATTCGAGTACTACTTGTCAGACGTGGTAACCTTCGATTTCTGGGTCAACAAGTGGGTCGGCATCACTTTTGTCTTTTTTATTCAAGCTGCATATGTTTTTGGTTTGTTTTTTCGGGTTTGTTCCTTTTATTTCATGTAATAAGTCAATGAAGTGTGATACTGATTTATCTATTTGAATAAGTTGGATTAGTTGATTTATTGTGTTGGGTCGACTGTTATGGAGGTCTTCTTGTAGTGCAATGTCTTGAAAGACGTGGGTTGCTTGTTTATATGTTTGTTTTTCCTTCATTGGGTCAGGATAAACGTTTGTGTCTTTAATATTACTAATTATGGGGTTATCAAGTCTTGTTTTTGTTCCTTGTCGAGTTACAATATGTAAATTTTTGGTGGTTATTACATCATTATTTTGCACACAAGACAAGACATTAAAATTTTTCTTGGTATTAATTTTTTCTAACATAGTAGGGCAATCCTCTAACAAGTGATCGCCTACTCCACAGTGGGTACAGAATTTGAGATCGGTCCTATCCTTGTATAGACAGTCTGCATACCGGTGACCTTCTTTGTAACATGTGAAGCACTGGGTAGGTCGACGCGGTCGTGTGTCGTGGTTCCCAGGGAATCGACCTCTTCCTCCATATCCTTGGCATCGATTGTCGTACCGGCGCTCATATCGTCGGTCGTCGTATCTTTGTCCGTTCTAATCGTTTGCTGGATTTTTTTGCTGGTTATGTTGTGCAACTACATTCATTTGGTAGACCGCCTGATAGTTCTGTCGGTTCTTTAGGTTTAACTGGCAGTCGGCTGTGTTATGACTTTTGGTTTCGCAGATGGCGCACCAGGACGCCTTGCCGTTCTTCATGTTAAATGAATAGTCTTTTGTGGAGTGATCTCTATGTTCCTGGCAAATGTCACAAAACGATTTGGTCTGTATAAATCGAATGTCTTGTCGGCTATATTCTTGTCGACAGTTATCTTTCGAATGACCAGTCGTCGATCATTTGGTACACCAGATCTCCTGATTCTTGAGGCTTAGTTCCTTCAAAGACTTATGTATGTTCTCGAGTCGTTCTTCCAATCTGTGGTCCGTGGGGTAAGCAGGAATGTCTTCGTCCATCTCCACCTGAAGAGCTTTTGTTAGCGCATCCTCATACATTTTGAACGTCTCTAGACTGATGTGTCAACGTACTTTCTGCGATAGTCCTGCAAGAAACCATTGGATTAGTAACTGTTCATCAATAACGTAATCTAGCTGGCTTAGTAGGTCTTTCCAATGTTTATCGTAGTCGTGGACGGTCTCCCCTGGCTTTTGTGATGTGGTTTTAAGCTTCTTTCCGGCCAGGTGCTTAGTGTCTAGAGTTTTAAAAAATGACAAAAATTGCGCCTTAATCTCGGCTTTTGTCGCTCTGGGTTGTCTTTCTGAAAATGTCATGTACCATGTCAATGCCCTTTTCCTTAAGGCCCCTGCGAACTATGCCATTTGTCGATCTTCATCTGTAACCTAGTTGGCTTCCCAGGTCGACTCGCAGACAAGCCAATGTCGTCTGGGGTCTTCATCTCCCTCATAAAGAGGAATGTGAGCGGATCTGTGACCCATGTCTGAATCACTGTCACTGCTCTCAGAAGGTGGCGGCGGTGGGGGTGGGGGTGGTGATGAGGGTGGTGGGGTTATTGGTGTATTTGTGCCTGCGAAATTCTGATTGACGGAACTTCTGTTTTCGTCAGTTGTCGAGTCTTCATCGACCTGCAGTCGGTTGATGTCGACTTCTACTATTGATGGTCCACTGCAACTATTTGTTCGCAGGTCTGATTGTTCGATTTCTTCTAAAGTTATGATTTGGTGGGGGGGGCGCTCCTTCATGTGTTGGTAAGAGCAAGTGGATACTTCGGAGGGAGGCTGCTGCTTGAAACATCACCCAGTTCCCTTCCACTGGTTGACGTATAATAAGGTGTCACCCAGGGTACGTTTCGTCACCTAGTCGACTCCATATAGTGAAGTCACCAACTCGTAGTCGGAGATCTTCTTCGACAATAGTCTGTATTCTAGTACGTGGATTCAATGGGGAAAGGGTTGTTCCTTCATCAGGAGCTCTTAGTTGGAGAGCTTCTGGCTGCTCTATCCACAATTCTTCCTCCTTAGGGGATGCTTCTTGCTCGACGCCCTCTTCATGTTGGTCATGACCCGAATCTGGTGGATTTTCTTCCTTGTCATTCTCCCTAGGGTTTTATCCTCTGTACAGCTCTAAGGCCCTTTCTCGTCATGCTTCCCTTCTCTGGTGTCTCTCGTCCCTTTCTACTTTCTGAATGTCTGACATACTTTCGTACGATCTATTCTCTTGAGGTCCCTTTTGGTCGACTTCTCCTTACTGGTGACTGTTATCTGGTTTGTGTCGACTAGGATCCACTATACTCTATCTTCAACACATGACCAGCTACCCCCCCATAGCCTACCCGACGCTTCTAGAAAGCCCAGATAGTTCGATTTATTTGCTTAGGAAGTATTCCCGCTCCCTTTCTGCAATGAATTTTTCCCACTTCCTCTGCTTCTCCTCCCAGTTAGTGTTTGATGGCTGTTCGTACAGTGGTGGTCGAGGTTCAACAATGTGTCCTTCTCCTTTCTCGATCAAGAATTTGAACAGCAAGGTTGGTAGGGAACACAAAAAAAAATTGGTGAAATCTGTGTAAAATTTCTCTTTGACGATTTCCACCGAAGTTCTGTCTTCGACTGCTTGCTCCTCATAGAAGTCGTCGGTGATTTTTTCAAACCACTCCGACAAATTTGTTCTGCCTCCTCGGATCAGTTTCTCCAGCAACTGTTGTTCTTTATTTGCGTCCGACTTTCTCATCCAGGAGTTGCTTCAAGAGTTGGGGCATTGATTTGAAAAACTTTTCATGTGTCTCTGTAAAAAAATATTTATTTTGCTTCGGTGACTGTTAATCTGTTCCTTCGTGTGTAATTCTGCAAGTAGTTTGCAATTTTACGTTCCCACCAGTCCTTAATCTCTTGCTCGGGTATCATATGTGAGCATATATTTCAGTCATGTACTACCGGCAACGGAACCAATGTTGTAATCTCACAGATCGCATAAGGTTACCAATAATACATACTAAAACATACATAAATATAGAACAGAGACAAGAGACAAGAACAGATAGGATTAAATAGATTATATTATTACAATGAGTTCATACAATGTTGGGAACTGAACTGAGTTCTTGTTTGGCTCAACAGCCTAATATATACAATTTACAGACGGTTACAAAATAACTACTTGTCCGTTCGGTGAACCGACGCGACTTTAGATGGCCGACCTAATCTCTTTGGTTTAGTCAGCCGACCGACTTAGTCGGTTGATCGACTAAGTCAGCCCATCGACTTAGTCGACTGATCGACTAAGTCGGTCCTCGTTCAAGTCGACTTATCGACTTGCTCCTTCTACATGGACCAAGCTATGGCTTTATTTTGTTAAAGGTGGAATGTTGGATATATAAGTGTGTGGACGTTGGATATTAAATTAAAGGGTGAATTTTGAAATTTTATTCGAAGTCACTTTGTTTAATTGTGAAGGGAAAATTGTTGGTTAAGTGTTTGTTTAGAAGCACATTAAATGACAAAGGTATAAAGTGCCAAGTTTGAGGTGGAGACAATAAGAGGGTTCTCGTCACTAAAAGTGATCGATGCAAAGAGATGGCAGTCAAGCAATGACATGATGATGCAATAGCAACAGTTGTATATGGAGGTCAGGAAGAAGCATTCGGCTAAGAAATTCTTCTGTAAATGGACCATGAGAGATGTGGAAAATGAAATTGGTTAAGGTTTCATGGCATCATTGCTCAAGTATGCAATTATTTTATGAATGTAAATTATTATATGTAAATGGGCATACGACTATAATACCTAGTTAGCCATGCGTACCCCTAGTCGATTGAGTCACATATGAAAAGTATAGATATAGATTTAGGTAGACTAAAGGCGGGTGGCGACCATGTATGTGTGGGTTAACCTTGTCTCGTTAAACGAGTCACGAGTTAAAACTTTGTCTTACGTCAACAATTGTGGTTTGGACAATTACAATGGAAAATTAAAGGGACATTTTCTAGTTTCACAATGTTCATATTAACTCAACATATTCTCCATATACTTATGTACAACTTACCATTTTTTTTCTATCCATGAGTACTCTGATGTCCAATATTTGTTTTACTGTTCCAAGATCCTTCATCTGAAATGTCGTAACCAACTATCCTTTATTTGTTGATATCAACCATTCTTTGTCTTGCAACAAGCATATAATCAACAAATAACACCAAGATAATGAATGTTCATTAACACAATGGTCATACTTACCCCTTGAAAAACTTGGCTCACCATGAAGGAATCAAACATCCTGTGAAAATTGTCTACTTGAGTTTCATACCATAAATGATTTCTTGAGTTTGCAAACAAATCTACCTGTGCGATCTTGAACAAACCCTTCCAGACGTTCCATTCATACTACATATTTGTAAATGATGATTTTGGAAATAGGGTCCCATAATCAACATCCCTTAGTTCCATCACCATAACCAACATAGACACAATATTATAAGCATAAATTCAAAGATTGTAAGTCTGGAAGTAACTTATGATTTACCTACACATGCATCCCTTTCTTGCTCATATGACCCAGTTGTTGATTCCATAAACAAGATGATGAATATGCTTCCTCAAATACCATTTCTACTTCAGTACTAGTACCCTTCTAGCTTGTAAAAAAATCCCAACCTCATATCCATTACCTTTTTATGGGAATCTTCCTTAAGATGCCTCCACCTTGAAATTTGCATTTGAAACCTCGACCAAATATAACAGTCAACCGTGTGAGTTTGGACAAGTGCAGGATTAGGTGTTATGTTGTAGTTAAAGTGTTTTGCATTTGAAAAACAATCTAGCTTATCAAAATTGGACAAGACATCATTTTATAAGATAGGTTACTAATGGAGGTGGAGTGGTTCATACTCGGGCAAATTGTTGATACATGTTCACGGAACCAGTATTGTTAGAGAAGTTGCAATGGTGTTTTGGATTATCTTGGCTTGCAAAGAAGGTGATGAATGAAATAGGACAAGGTATCATGTAAATTGTTGTCAAGGTGGATATTGTTGAATTATGTGACAATTAATTTCCCACAAAATAAGATATGGGCAATTTTTTGGTTGCTCTTATTTTGTCTTTAGTTCAAACAAGACTAAAAATAGAATATGGATATATGCACATTAAACGGATTGGTTTTATGTAACTATGGGAGAATTGATTTAAATATGTAAGCCTTAAAGGCAGATATTATGTCATGGGCTTTCATCCCTCTCCTAAGTTGGTTGTGATGTCCTTTTGTTGAGAAATGAGATATGGTTGCTTATTCCATGGATGTTTCTCCTCCAAAGGTTTTACCACATAAATTTGTTGTGTCTTTATGTGATTATTATTGTGTTCTTGATCTTTGTTTCCTGGATACTCTCCTAGTGGTATTCTATCCAACACGTATATGTTAAAATTATTTTATTAATTCTTATCTAAGAAGTTGTAGGATATATAATAGTTTAAACTAAGATAGCTATAAGAATTAAAGAATTGAATCTTTCAATAATAATTGTAGTTAGATTAGATTCCTAAAGAATTTCCGTTCCAAATAAAGAAAGTTTGAATTGAACCTTTTTCTCAAGTATACATGTTTAATTAATAAAAGGCATATATCCATGTCAACATACTAAAAAACAACATCAAAACTCTAGTGCAAGAGTTTGTTCAAACACGATAACCTAGAATGTTTGCTTACTTTTAAAAGAAAGTTTCAACCTTCGAACCCTAAGTTGAACAACCAAAACAACAATAATTAACATGAATAATTCACTAAGTAATCCATGAGATAAGATATTGCATGTCAACTTAGACTCTTTATTGTCAAATTAAGATTTTAACCATTATGAAAAAAAACTTATATATTGCAATAAGCATGCGTCTTAATTCATGGAATTATTGTTTTGCTTAGATTTTGTATTTTCCACACATCAATGGCAGCAATGCCATCTTCAATTTCCCATATTATTCCATATATGAATATTGAATGTTTCTGAATAATTTTTACGGATAAATTAATAATTTTTTTATAATATTAAATTCATATATACATTTATGATCTTTGCGTTGTAAAAAAAAATTATTATGAAAACATATTTCAAAAGTTTCATTTACCAAATCTATCCTAGAATGACATTGTGTATGCAAATTGTTTTTATTTTGTGAAGTGTTTGTCATTGCGTCAGTGTATGATTTGCCTCTACACAAATATTTCTCCTTACATAAATCTTTACCACATAATGAGTACATTGTGCAAAACTGAGGAAGGCCATTCTATCAAAGATTTGATCATATATTTCCATGCATCTTATATTTCTTGCATATGTGAATTATCATCTATGATTATAGATAGTACTATGAAATGATCTATTCAAAGATAATTAGTTTTCTATGAATTTCATATTTATAATATGAAATCATATAACTTGGAACAACTTTCTTAATAATAGATATAATTGAATTTATAGTACTGATAAAATCCAACCTCTAATTATATTTTTTTTCTTTACACGCAGGTATGAGGTATGAGTCTTCATTGCTTCCTTTACTTACATGGGCCAAAGCCAAGACCATATTAGTTCTCCTTTTAACTATAAATGGGTGTGGCATTGTCATAGAATTAATTTATTGCAATAGATAGAGGAATGTCAATGTTGGTATGAAAAAGTATTAGTTGTTGAAGTAGTTCTCTCTTCTCAAAGGCATTGTTCAATTGATGTGACGTTTGAACCATTTTTTCCAATAAATATAATTAAAAAAAAACACAATTCATTATACTAATGAATTACCAGTACATAAGTCGCATTAAACCATCATACACAAAAGATATTGTCATTACATCATAATAATGAAAACCAACCAAATATCATCATGTACATATGATCATAAAGGGTAGTTGCTAATATGATCCCAAAAAACCAAAAAACATTAATAATGCAGATTATAAGAGAAGTCAAAAGAATTGTCCCAACAAGAGAGTCTATCATGGGATATCTGAGATAACATATTCAACTTCAAATTCATTTAGATGGTACCATGTCCACCACTTATTATCCTCCATTCCAACACCAACCTTAGATATAGCATCTGTAGTAACATTCCTTTCCCTATAGATATGGGAAAAGGAAACGTATTGAAGTAAGGCCATATATCTGAGAATATCCTCGAACATAGGTCTTGGTATAATGCTTCTAGGAGGTTGTTTGAGACTAAACCAGTCTATAACCAAAATTTGAATCATCAAATATCTGCAGTTGTTTGATACCATGGAGATGGCTCAATATGAGAAAAAATTTGAGGGATTTTAACTATGCCATATTATTAGTTGTCACGCCATTGCTAGCAACAAATTTGAACCAATTGTCATTTGATGTATGTAGAATTCCTCCAGCACCCCCATAACCATTTTGTGTTTCTCCATCGAAGGAATCCCAACATCTGGACTTGTCAATGTTCACATTGACCAATATCTCTATGGTGAATCTGATCCTCAGACTATGGAAAAGAGTCCAGAATAAACAAACTCTTAGTACAAGAATATACATGAAAAGGAATGATAATATCATGAAATATAACTTCATTCCGGGCTAGCCACACACCCAAAATCATGATGATAGGGAGGGCTTGATAATTGAAAACTATAGGATCATGATACAATGAGGAGAATGCTTCAGATATGTTATTATCATCCCAAATGAATTGTGTGCGTGTTAGTTATTATGCATATCTCCACATATTATTTTTGTATTTGCAGTGGATGAACAAGTGAGAAATAGGTTCTCCTTCAGCACAACAAAGTGTAGAATGAATGAGGTATGTGCCTAAAAAAGGTATGAGCCTGTCCCAAACCGAAATATTCCCAGATAGAGCAAGTAGAAGAATAGCTTGGATTTCAAAGGACAATTAATCTTCCATAGAGCTTAGTGCCACCATAAAGGCTCCAGAAGGTCTTCATTGACTTTGACAACTAAATAACCCAAATTTGGACTGTAAGATCCGCCGGCTTCATTTTTTGTCCAAATCAATTGGTCTTCATTATCAGTGAGAAATATGTGACCTCTCGCTAGATTTAAGATATAAAGCTCCCAACATTGTATATGTTCACCTTCCTGGTCCATATCGACAACATATAACCAATGTTGTTTGATTCCAATAGTTCAAAGAGGATCATTAACCTAATACAGATGATGGAAACCACCAATGTTGAGAAGAGTAACCAAATCATTTGGAAGACGGTATGCTTCAAAGCATCCATGTCATTGATCCTTTCCAATGTGAAACTTCATACCATTACCAATACGCGAAACCAACCAGTTGCCAATAATGTCATAGGCAGCTAGCATCGCCTTTCAAATAATAGACACATATATGGAACTCTTATTTATGCATCTAATCCATTGATCCATAGAGAGAGGGGGGATATATTTCTAGATAATGACATTTACCCATATGCCTTCACGATTTGTAAATCTCCAGATCCCCTTAGCTACCAAGGCTTTGGAAAAAACATGATAGTATTTAAGACCCCATCCCCCTAGCTCTTTGTGGGTGGTAAGCTTTCTCCATGCAATCCAAGGATATGCAATTTGGGTCTCGCTACCCCTCCATAGAAATTTAAAGCATATTTTCCGAATAGATTCCATGGTTCCAATCAAAATATAGGCAATGGAATCCTAGTAGACCGAGATGGGTTCTAAGACTGATTTCATTATTACAAATATGCACCAAATATGCCTCCTCTTGATAACCATTTATTGCAGCATAGATTGAGCTTAGCTTCAATTTTTTTTACCATCCAAGCCTAGTCCTTGATCAAATAGTCGTTTGGTTTGATGATAAAGCCGAGATATTTAAGACCATTATTTAGCTCAATTAGAGTAAACTTAAACTGTGAGAAGATCCAATCCATATTATCATCTTCAAGATTCATGAAAGAAATGGATGATTTTGCACAATTGCAAACCATACATGTAGCCATAGTAAACAATTCTAGAATAGATTTAATTTTTAGAATGTCTCGTCGAGCCCCATCTGTGAAAAGAAAGATGTCGTTTACAAACAATAGATGTGTGATGTACAGATTACCATCAGTGTGAATGCCCTTGATACCACTAGAGAACTTTGCTCATATAATTACTCTGCTTAAGCCCTCCATAAAAAAATAGGAATATAAAGAATTCCAAAGAACATCTTTGTCTGAGACCTCTTTTAGATCTAAAGAAAAGAAAAACAAATCCCTTAATTAAAACAACAAAAGCCATCGACTAAACACATAACATAATCCAACTAATTATGAATATATCAAAACCAAATTATGAAGTCAGTATGACATTTTTAATTATTCAAAAGTTCCACTATATTATGTTATTCTATAACTATCATAATAAAAAAACACTATATTATGTTATTCTATAACTATCATAATAAAAAAACACTAATAATAACAAGCTAGCATTTTGAATAAAATAATATTTTCTCAAGAATGTTTCCATGGTGTCGTATAATGTCTAGTAAGTTTTGGCATCATTGAATTTGATTGTTTTGATTCCATTTTGTCCTAAAATAACTAGCAAGTTTTTTTTATTGTTAGTGACTTTGGATTCCCAAAATATCTCATCAAACAAGTTATATTTTAACCTCTACAAAAGTGACACAAAATAAATATCCACGTGCAGTTTTTTTTACTCTTTTTGTTCATTCAAAGTAGATTGGTTATATTATTTGGAAGGCATGTAACCCAAGGTTATTTGGAAGGTATATAACCGAAGGTGTAAGGCTAACGTGGATGGTCCATAGCTTAGTAAGACATATTTTTCATTTTTTTTTGTTGTTTATTGCTCGATTTGTATACTTACTAAAATCTATATATCTATACTTACTAAAATCTATATAATAAATTTTAGTTATTAATAAAATATAATTGAAAAAATTTAAATCTTAAATATAATAAATATTAAAAATAGTTAACATTCCTTTTATATTTTCAAAGCTCTCCTGACATTTCACAGGCCATACAAAATCTTTGAGAACCCTTGGATGAACCTCCGGTAGTACCCAGTGAGTCCCATGAAATATCGAATGTCTGCGACATCCTTAGGCACATGCCATTCCAAAATTGATTTTATCTTCTACGGATCTACCACAATCCCTTTTTCTAAGCTGACATGTCCTAAGTACTGAATTTCTTTCTTGAAAAAATCACACTTCTCGAATTTAGCGTACAACTGGTGGTCTCTTAGGGTTTGTAGTACGATTTTCAAGTGTTGTTGATGTTCTTCTTTCGTCCTTTAATAGATCAAGATATCGTCGATGAAAATTAACACAGACTGATTCAAATACTTGTTAAAGATGTTATTCATTAAGCACATGAATGTAGCAGGGGCATTGGTCAAGCCAAAAGGAATTACTACAAATTCGTAATGACCATATCGAGTCCTAAAAGTTGTTTTGTTAACATATTCTTCCTTAATCATGATTTGGTGGATACCAGACCTCAAATCCAACTTGGAGAAGACTTTCCCCCCCACCCTACTTGATCGAACAAATCATTAATCTAAGGCAGTGAATACTAGTTTTTTATAGTCACTTTATTTAATTGTTTGTAGTCTGTGCATAGTCTTAAAGTCCCATCCTTCTTCTTGAAAAATAAAAATGGGGCTCCCCAAGGTGATACACTAGTTTTTATACAACCCTTATCCAGTAGCTCTTGTAACTGGATTTTCAATTCTGTTAACTCAGGGATACTCATTTGATAAGGAAATTTAGATGCCAAAGCAAACCCAGGTGAAATTTCAATGGAGAAATCTATTTCTTGTGGAGGGGGCAGTCCAGCTATCTCCTCTGGGAACACATCCATCAATCCACTTAAAATTGGGTGGTCCCTTACAGATGTTGGGTTTTCATTAAGGAGTAGGTCAGCAATATATTCCGCATAGATCTTACAACCCTTCCTCAAACACTTCCTTAATTGCAAGGTAGATATCTGCCTTAAAGAAACGAGCTTACTAAAACCATCTACCTTCCTAACAATTTTATCTTCAGCTACATACGTAAAGGTCTTATCAAAGTAATTTAGTACTACTTTATATTTTTCCAACCAATCCATGCCAATAATCATATCATATGGACCTAGAGGAAAAAAATTCAAATTTATCTTAGTTACATGATCCTGTATTGAAATTTCACAATTAGCAACAAACTCTGTTACCTTCCTTTTTTCTCCAATGGCTAGTTGAACTGACCAAGGCCTTACATGCCTTACCCTGGTGAGCTGAAAATTCTCCATATTTTTAGGAGTGATGTAAATTAAAGTAGCTCCTAGATGAATTAATATAGAGAACTTTCAGTTAGAAACAATACCTTCAATCTCCACGATTGCAGATTGATGATATTCTTGTTGATCTTCAAGAGTTGCATTAATCCGGTGGAAACTTTTGCCAATTTCTCCCACAGTGAAAGCTTCTTGCAAGTTGTGTACAGTCTTGTTGGATTCACCGAGGAGTGGGTATTTACTTCGTAAGTGGGGGCCTTCGCATTCCCAACACTTCAGAGGTTCCTTAGGGGTTCCAACATCCCATTCAGGTCCAAGGTGCACAATTTTATTTTCCTTATGTTGAAACTATCCATCTTTGTTGTAAGAATTTCCTGAGGAATTGTTGGCATGTTCCTTAAGGGTGGTGGCTGGAAGCCCTTATTCGGACGGTTGAACTTTTTTCTTCTTCTTGTCCTTCCAAGATTTGGAGAGGTCATTCCTTTGTTTATACTGCTCAAAGCATAGTCTTTCTTTTCTTAACACTTCATCAAGAGTCTTGGGGTTATCAAATTCAATCTAATCGTTGTAGGATTGTGGCAAGAAGCTTAAGAATCCTTGGACTTTTACCTTTTCTTCTTTAATGTACAACAGAAAATGTAGCAGCTCTAGAAATTTATTGATGAGATCCTCCATGGTCATTTGACCAAGCTTCAATTCATAGAATTCCTTGGTATTCCTTTCATAATAGATTTCTGATAAATATTTCTTCTTGAAGAGTTTCTTAAACTCTGACCATTTCAGGTTCTTTTCTTTTAATCTATGGGAGATCGTTAGGTCCTGCCACCAAATACTGGCCTTTCCTTTCAATTTGTAAACTCCTATTCTTACCTTCATGTTGTTGGAGTAGTTATATATATGAAAGTACTTTTTAATATCTAGTAACCAAGATTTCGCTTCTTCCCTAGTCCTTGATTCCCCATCAAAACCGATGGGTTTAATTTTCTTGAATTCTCCTTCCAGGTGGTCTACTTTTCTCTTCTCGGTTGTCCAGCCTTGATTCCTAGATTTTTGAGTTTCCTGGGAGGAACTATCTTTTATTTCGGCACTGTCCCCTACTTCCGAATACCTCCCTGATTCCGCTGGTGGTTTTTCCCCATTGTTCCTCTTCTGCAAGCTTTGCAATAATATCTCATTGAGCTCCTGCTGTTTTTATTGATCCCTTTTTAGCTATTCATTTTTTTCTTTGAAGCTATGCATTCCCAACATCCAATTCTTCATAATTTCAAGTGCCTAGCTAGCTTTAGAATGTTATGGTTCTGGCTGCATTGGGAGAGGTACTGGTGTACCCTCTTTAGGTGAGTACTCATGTTCAATTTGTGGGGCCATCATTGTACACTGTTATAGAACAATTCTTGTTTGTACACAAAAAATTCCAAACATAAATGTTAATGTTAGAACAAAGTTTTTCCATAGTGTAGTGGAAGTACATGTTCCCCAAAATGTGACAAGGTTGAAACCTATGGCTCCGATACCATATGTAACATACCCAAATAACCTATGAAAAATGCATATAAAAAAAAATTCATGAATAATTCCTTTCACATGAATTTTGGCTATAACCTTCATAAGCGTTCATCCTTAATCTTTTTAAAAAAACCAACATTAATTTTCGCAAGGAAATTCGGCCTTCCGCAATTAAATCCACTTCTGCAACCAGAAAATTCATTTCCACACTGAAAATGACTTTTTTGACTTTTGCTTTCAGCGTTCCACCCTTCCTCCTTCCGCTGCGGACTTCGGGAATCAAAAACCTAACATCCAACGGAATCAGTCATCCACACTTCCATCTTTTGCATTCCTCCTATCCTCCTTCTACTCCAGACTATGGGAATTGGAAACTTAACATGCGACGGGATCATTTATCCACATTTCTGCCTTCTACATTCCACCTTTCTGCCTTCCACTGCGGACTTCGGGAATCGAAAACCTAACATCCGACGAAATCAATCATCCACACTTTCGTTTTTTGCATTCCTCCTTTCCTCCTTCCACTGCAGACTGCATAAATTGGAAACTTAACAAGCGTCAGAATCATTTATCCACATTTCCTACTTCTGCCTTCCGCTTCGGATTACAGAAATCAGAAACATACACCTACCATAGGATTTTTAGCTCTTTCCACTCTCTGACTTCCGACTTCTGAATTTGGGTAGCGGAAGTCTTGAAATGCGGTATGCTCACTTGTTACTTTTCCAATTTTTGACTTCCGGCTTCGGACTTCAAAAATCCCGAGCTACTATACCCTTATTCTTTCACTTTCCACTTTTCGACTTCTGACTTCAAAAATCCTGAGATACAATACCTTTACTTCTTCTCTAGTCATATTTCCACGTGACTTCTTCCACACTATTGATTCTAACACAATCAACCTCAACCGTCGATATTGTGGGCTCAGATTTCCACCGTTCATCCTCTCTGCGACTAGCAGATTTTTTGCAAATCTGGAAGGTTCATTTATCTACACTTGTTGACATTGTGGAATGAACCTTCATCGTAGATCTAAATCCTCATTTGATCACCACCGTTCAACTTCGTTGGGCCTACAGGATTCTGCAAATATGAAAATTTCATTTATTCGTGCTTGTTTACCTTGTGGAATGAACCTCCACCATAGATCTAAATCCTCATTTTATCTTCATCGTTCAACTTCGTTGAGCCTACCGGATTCTGCAAATCTGGAAATTTCATTTATTCATGCATGTTGAGTTTGCGGAATCCACTCCCGTAGTTGATCCCCGACATCATCAAATCTTAGCCATCGAAACATGCGGGGTGTACAAGATTTCACAAATTTGAAAACTTAATCTATTCGTGTAGGTTGAGGTTGCAAAATCCACTTTCGCCATTAATCTCCAACCTCATAAAATATAGGTCATTGAAACATGCGGGGTGCACAATATTTCGCAAATTCGTAAACTTAATTTACTCGTGCATGTTGATGTTGTCAAATCTTCTTCCACCATTGATCTGATTCCCTCAATCCATCCGACAACAAACTCTTCCTACGAGTTAACCCTTCTACCATTACCAAGGAAAATTAAGTTTGAACATCTTTCCTTGGCACAATCGCCTACAGTCTTTTATCCTTCATTCATCTCAACTCTCCTTTCCTTAATATTCCCTTCACGGGCCTGTAGTTTTACATGGAAAAGGTGTAGATGCAAGTGTAAGAATTCTAATTCTAAAAATATAAGTATTATCCATGAACTTCATTAATCCTGGGATGGTTCCACCCAGAACAAGGCTCAAGCCTCCTCACAAGGAACAAATACCCTGGGTGTTTAAACTAGGGAAAATATACATCATGCGAGTAACTCTTTACAGAAGGTTATGACACCATTATGCAACCCAAAAACATCCAAAACAAGTAACAGTCATTCAAATAGAGCAGGGTTATCCTTCTCAAGGAATTGGTCAACCTATGAGTTCTAGTGGATTAACAAAAAACAAAGTAGGTGCACTCCATACCATTAATAATTTACAGAACCAATGCAAATCCTAATCATATGATCCTATACCAATCATCAACAAGACTAACTTATTCTTATCATTTCCGCAACATTGAAGCATACATTCATACCTCTACAGACACGCTCTAAGCTCGTCAATTAGAGGAAAACATGCAATATGCTGGTGACTCTTTACATAAACTATTAAACCATTTGAGTTTCCATTTTTCTCAATACAAGGCGCAATCATCTAAAACAAAGTGTGTGAATAGTGGTTCATAAGCATCATTTTCGTCAGTGAATTTGAAATACAAATATACACAGAACAACATACCCTGAATTCAGAAGAATTGTAGGAACAAAACCTCAGTAATGAGACCGGTTTGTAATAGAGCCGCAATGAAAAGGGAACAACAATGTTCCACCCAATCATACATTAGGCACATATCTCTCCATCCTCAATCACCCCCAAGCTAAACTATGCATGATTATAGTGGTGGCAGTCAAACTAAGTCCATTTCTCCAGTGAGAAATCACTTTCCTAACACAAAGTACTCACATAGCAAGTATTCATTGTTCTAGCATACTTAGCGGCGTCCCTCCTCCTAGCATATGATCCCTTCTTTATAGTTTTGTTTTTCCTAGGTCTTTTGTAGCTAACGGCCAATTCCCCCTAGGAATTTCCGCTCCACTACATCTTTGATTCCCCAAGGTGAGTCTAGCGCCACACTGGCATTCTCGTGCTTGGTGTAACTTCCCTGAGAGTGACCCTTCACGTCCCCCACTCTCGCATGCATAGTTTCCTCATTCAACATGGTTGTCCCTATCATTCAGATTTTTATTACAAGCATAACGTTTTAGTTACATTTGTCCTCCAAGGACCGATTGGCATATTCCACATCTACCAATCACATTAAAAAATAAAATTGTCTTTCAACAAAATATTACAAATAGATTTTATCACTTGGGGGATATTACACTCTATTTTTACAATATTTTATAAATCAGTGAAATATTCTCTGGTTTTTACATTTTTTTTTAAATTAGTGAAAGATTCACCAAGATTTTACAATATCTTATAAATTAGTGAAAGAATCACCAAGATGTTACAACATTACATAATAAAATGAAATATTTTTTAAGATTTTACAACATTATATAATAAAAAGAAAGATTATCCAAAATTTTTATATATACATACTATATTATTAATAAAATCACCTTCAAATTTTCCTATATATCGGAGAGATTCACCCATTTTTTATATACATAAATCTAGTGGGGTTGTTAAAATTATCCTTGCAAAGCACACGAAGTACTTAGTCAAAGAAAAGAGGATTATTTTCGTCTCCATTGGATCTCACATGTATCACCCTTGTAGACTCCCAAGGATATGTTCGATACAATGACCAGCATGTACAAAGGAAAGAATATCAACCAGAAGATGACACTGATGAACCAACTGAAGAATGTGAAGATACAAAACTCAGAAACCATTCAATCTTACTTCACAAGAATATCCCAGATCAAGGAGAAACTAGAAGCCATTGGAGACAATGTCGAAGAAGTAGAAGAAGAGATTACAACCTTTAATGGCCTCGCAAGATCATGGGATTCATTCATTCAAGGAATATGTGCAAGAAGGAAGTTGATCTCTTTCAGTAGATTATGGGAAGAATGCACAAAATAATAATCTCGGCTCATAACAAGAGAATATGAGAGAAACTGTAGATCAAGATCTCACAGTTCACTTCAGAAGAAATCATAGAAAGAAGGAGGAACATCATCACAACAGAATACAAAAGGAATCCTTACAACATTCTATACTACACTTGTGATGAGAAGGGGCATTACTCTAGAGATTGTCCCAAAAACAGAGGCTCCTTCAACAAGAAGTCAAACAAGAAAATACATCATTCTCACACCGTTGAAGATGATGAACCAACTAATTCAGAGAAGAAAAAGAAGATTCCTCAAGTGATGAGGAACATGAATTATACTAGTGAAGACAAATACCATACTCTTATATGTATCAGTATTGGGTTTATAGGGAATGTAGTTAGTGACACTCAGAACCAGTCCACAGGTTCCCAGAACCATATGAGGAAGTAGAAGGCTCCAATTATCCTTGCAAGGACATAAGGATCAAGAAGGATTCCACCCACCAAATAAAGAAA
Source organism: Pseudotsuga menziesii (assembly GCA_001517045.1). Lineage (NCBI taxonomy): Eukaryota > Viridiplantae > Streptophyta > Pinopsida > Pinales > Pinaceae > Pseudotsuga > Pseudotsuga menziesii. Next base: position 119,281 of record LPNX010047999.1, read on the forward strand.
GACAGGTTCCTAGAATCAGATGATGAAGTAGAAGGCTCCATGACATAAGGATCAAGAAGGAGTCCACCCACCACACAAACAAATATAGGTTTCCAAAATCAGATGATGAAGTAGAAGGCTCCCGTTATTCTTATCAATAAGAAGTTCACCCACCAAACAAATAAAGATAAGTATTTGAATTGTCATTTCCTATATATCTAGTTTCTTAAATGACATTGTTTAGTTATGTACATATCTATGTTCAAGGAAATGTATTATGCACGATGGAATGTTTGCATTAATGAAAAATATACTACTAATATGCATGTGATGGGTAAGTGTCCTATGGCACTATACAACATTTCATTGCTACTTATCTAGAATGAAACCTATTTGCTGACATACTAGGATTAGTGCACAATCTTAATAATGTTATGGTAGAGATTGAAGGCATCTAGAAAGCTTCCATGTTTAAATGGGATATGGATGAATGTTGTATTGGCTAAAATAGATGCATGATTATATCTTTATGCATCGGAATTTGTCAGTATGAATATCTCTTATGAAATGTTTCTAATTGTGCCAATGATGTATTTGACTTGTAGGAAAGATCATGTACAATCACCTACAAGAAAATAAAGATGAGACTTGTTATGAATAGCAAGTGATGATATTTCAGTTAAAAGATTCACCCCAATAAACATATATGAAGATGAATCTGAAGCTCCCAGGGTCAGAGACACTGTGGTGGAAGAAAGAGCTTTAGAACAATATAAGAATCATGATATGACCTAAAGAGAGCGGTAGCTCTCATATCTTAGAACCTCGAGAGATGAATACCATCTTGGGCATGAGATATAGTTCAAGATGAAGAAAATTATGATAGGACTTCCAACGAAAGATGTGGTTCTGAGACTTGAAGGGAAGTTCGTAGTGTCTTCCATGTGGATCTACAAGATCAGATATGCAACAGTTGGAAGCATCAAGGAATACAAGGAAAGGTTTGTGGTTTCTCTCAAAAAGAGGGTGTATACTATGGCATAACATACTCCATTGACCAAACACACTTCTCTAGTGAAGTAGAAGTGTATATCGAGCAAAGAACCACATGAGCAGAAAAAGACTTTGTATGAGCTCAGAAGGAACCCATGGATAAGCACATCCAATTACATGAGGAGCTGGAAGATCACCTAGAGTGATGAATATCTTAACCTTTGCTACAAGGTTTAATATGGAAGCCTATAGAGGACAAGAAGCTCACAGATGGGTGCAAGAGGAAATTTTCAACAAAGTTCAAGATAGAGGATCTTGGTATCTAGTGACCTGAGATGGATACATAGAAGATCAATAGCTGTTATAGCTCAAAATGACACTTCTCTGCCTGTGACCACTTTCCCATGATTCCGTCGTATGTCGACACTTCCATGACGACACTTCATGAAAATCACTGAAAAAACACCTAACTTGGAGGACCTATATCTTGAGTTTTGTAACTCTGTTTGACCTCATCTCTGCACTGTTGGAAATATATTTCTCTTAGCTAAAACTTTTGAGAAGACACCAAAGTATGAAAATGCACATAAATGCTCTAAAAATGAGTTTTTTTGTCTATACGCGACTTGCCCTTAAGGAAACCTGCGTATGACATGCGACTTGTCAGTTATGCAACATGCGTATGCTTTTATACGTTACTTTCTGTACTAGAAACCTGCGCATACTTTTCGTATATGCGACTATCCAGTTATGCAACCCACGTATGCCTTTTAAAAATATAAAAAACATGCCTTTTGAATTTCGGGTAGTTTAGGTAGTTATGCAATTGACTCCTTCAATTGTAACTACTTTGTCTTCACCCCTAACTCTTCTTTAAGCATATAAATAGAGGTAGGGAGGTCCGTGCCAGGAGACTTGAATTTTTGCATTGTTATGCTGGAGGATTTGGAGCTCTCTTTTCCCACACCTTTGCCCTAGTGGTCATTCCCTTGTGTTGCAAAGCTTGGAGGCTAAGTTCTTTGGAGAAGAGAAGTAGCAGAACCGGATCAAGGTTTCGTGAGGTGCCGAACTTGAAGAGAAGGTATACTTGTACTTGTTTTCAAGATTAATAAAGATGTGATGTCCTTCTTCTTCCCAAATAATTGTTCAATGTGTGATTGAATCTTTGTTTATGATCATATGATGATGTTATTCAGATCATTAGTTCATGTTTATTTGATTATCATTGTCATATATGTGGTCATAATGGTTTGAGGAAGGTATAATTTGTTTTGCAGGTCTCTTGGAGCAAGAGGAGCAAGAAGAGGATTGAAGAGAAAGCTTGGACCAGCCTTCAGTTGATCAGGTGTGGACCTTTATTATCTCTAAAACTTGCTTATATATGCTTGTTGAACATTGTGCATCTCTCTTTCAACCCCAGTATGTTGATGGCCTCTTAAACCCTAGCCATAGGATACTTTCCTTTACAACAGAATTGGCGACTCCACTGGGGAAAGCCTTGTCTATTTGGGGTTTCTCTGTCTTTCTTTCAATATTTTGCATTGTTTCAGGTCCTTCTTTCCACTTAGGAACATTTTATAAGTCTGATAGAACACCTCCCCTGCCTTCCTAAGACATTGTTTGACATTTTTTGGGATTTTTTCACCCATACGCGACTTGCATGACTGAACAGTCGTGTGTTTGGTTTTGTACATGCGACTGCCTATACTGTCAACTCGCGTATGATATGCGACTTGTCAGTTATACAACCCGCGTATGCTTACATACGCGACTTTCTGTATTGGCAACCCGCGTATGACACACGACCTGTCAGTAGTGCAACCCACGTGTGCCTCTAAAACAGTGTTTTCCTCATTTTTTCTGGTTCTTTCTCTATTGTGGGTTGTTTGGTAGGTATTTTGGTGTCCTCTGTAGGTGCATGACTCCAGGGAGTTAGTGTCATCCCTTTTGGTTGTTCTTTATCTATGTGGTAAGACCTTTTATAGCATTATGATTTGTTCTTTTCTCTTTCCCCCACCTCCTTTGCTTGGTATGATTTTTGGCTTATGTTTCTGGTCAGCCTCTATTAGTGATCTTTGTTTGAGTTCAGAAGCTTGTTGGTGTTTGTTTCCTTCTTCTTTTGTTGGTTGACTTCACCGTGCCAAAGTAGTTGACTTGTCTCATATGCAAGCCTTCCTTCCAAGTAGGGTTTATACTGACTTTAGGGCATTCTAGAGTTTGTTTGGTGGTTGTATAGAAAAGTTCCTTTTTCTTTTGTTCTTATTATCTACATACTTTGCTTTGTAGGTAGTTTTTCTTTTGCATTTATAAAGAAAATTAAAAAGAACATATACTTGTTTTTGCTGCTTTTCCCCCCTACCTCCTTCTTTGGCTTGACCTTGTTGGACGAGGTACTGAGCAAACTTTGTTTGTAGGTTTAGATTGATACTTGGGACTTCTTGACCTTTGTTTATGTCAGTATTTTTGCTCAGTCTCTTCATTCCAAAGTTGTTGGCTTGTTTACCTTTGTAAGCCTTCTTTTCGAGAGAGGTTGATATCTAACTTTAGGGAAACCTAGGGTTTGTTTGTGGGGTGTAGAGTAGTTGTCTATTTGCTTTGCTTACAGTACTTGCTCGCATTAGTTGATAGGCTGATTTTTCTTTTGCATTTATAAAAGAAAAAGACAAAAACACATCTTTGCTTTATATGCATGTAGATTAGTTTTTTAGTCTAGATTGCATGGCATATCATTGTTTTTGAAAAAATAAAATATAAAAAGAATTTTGTTCTTTTTTGGCTTTCAAGTTTCTATTTGAAAAAGAAAAATAAAGAGAATAGTTTTTTCTTTTTGCATTTCATATCTCTTTGCTTAGTCATTTTGTTTCAACTTTGAGTCAAAACACCACATAAGTTTCATGCCATTTACCCTCTGACTAAAAACAGCCCTTAAAATAAATGATATAATTTAAAAATTATTAGTAAGTTTTATTTTATAGGGTCATACACCAACTAGCTCAGGCTAGACTTGTGCATTAGGTAGTTTCAACTCTCCACAAGTGTTAAAATTTCAGACGTAGTTGGCCAATCACTAGGTAAATCCTTTTCTACATTGATTGTATCTGGGAAGCTCCTCTCAAACCGGAGTTAAGCACGAGGCCGCGTGGAGACTTGGACTGAGGAGATACCCTTCTGATTCCTTGTCAAAGCATAGACCAGGGTTTTTACGCATCTGGGGATTTTGTCTTAGACAGGGTTTCGGGCTCAGCTACCTTTCCCATGCGTGCGAATCAGGCTTGCGACTGTCCCCCCAGACTGTCAATATAGTTAAGGTAGCCTTTAGTCTCTTTGGCATCTAGGGTTCATACACAGGTACACCGGAAGGCTATTTCTGGTTGACCTTGGATGGACTTGGAAGGTAACCCCGGTAGAAAGTGTGGGAGGGCGGTGGGTGATTCCTCCGCTTGTGCCTAAGAACATCTACAGAGACACCAAGTAATTGTCTATCAGCTTTCTTCTGGAAAGTATATCTTATACCTGTTTGTCTGTTTGGCTTTAGGAATTTTTTAGTGAGTGCTGTGTGGTTTTTCTGTACTTAGTGTGCTTTTAGGTGTGTTCTTTGTAATTTTGGTTGCCTATCAACCTCATACTTTGTCTCCTGGTTTGAAACTATGGCTAACACCCCTTCGAACACCAACCAAGAGATCCCCATGTTGGGAACTCCTTGTACTATTCCTCTCACGGAGAATGTTGGTGTTCCCTTGATGGCCACCCTGAATCTACCTGGATTCATCCTAGGGCTACCGGTGTGGTTGTTCTCCACTCCAACTGTCCTGAATGCTCCTGATGCTTCTCAAGTAAGCTCCTTATATCAAGGGCATCAAAACACTGCTTCCCCTTCACCTGTAGTTGATTCTCCTCCTCCTTCTACCTCATAAGGTGAAAGTACTGATACTAGTAACCGGCAGTCTAAAAGGAGTAAAAGAAGGAGGAATAGGAAGAAGGCACATAAGAAAGGGGGCACTCGTTCAACATCTACAAGTCAAGTTGAACCTCACCACCCAGCCTCTACAGTTCATGCTGGGGGCACCTATCCAATCTCTGCAGGTCATGTTGGATCTAAGCACTCAACCTCTGGAAGTCAAGTTGATCTTCACCATCCAGCCTCTGTTGATCATGCTGGTGGGATCCTTCCAACCTTTCCAGGTCATGTCGGATCCATTCACTCAGCCTCTGTGGTTCATGCTGAGGGCACCCATTCAACCTCTGTTGTTCAAGTTGAACCTCCCCATCCAACCTCTGCAAGTCATGTTGGACCCATCCATCCAGCCTCTGTTGTTCATGTTGGTGGGATCCTTCCTACCTTTCCAGGTCATGTCGGATCCAGTCACTCAGCCTCTGCAGTTCATGCCGAGGGCACCCGTTCAACCTCTGTTGTTCAAGTTGAACCTCCCCATCCAACCTCTATTGTTCATTTTGGATCCATCCACCCAGCTTCTATGATTCATGCTGGGGGCACACACTCGACTGCTGAAAAGCATGTTGATCCTAACCACTCAGCCTCTGTTGTTCATGTTGGTGGTGCCCGTCCAACCTCTACAAGTCATGTTGGACCCAGTCTCTCAGCCTCTGTAACTCATGCTGGGGGCAGTCTCTCAGCCTCTTTGGTTCATGCTGAAGACAATCCGTCAGCCACTGCGAGTCATGTTGACACTGTTGAAAAGACTACCCGTTCAAAACACAAGCCCAAGTTTCCTTGTAAGCTTTGTGAGGGAGACCACCTTACTTATAAATGCCCTTCTATTGCGGAGGTGTGAAGAGTTTGGTGTCATGGTCATCCCATTTTTGAAAATTCTGAAGCTTTTCAACAACCAACCTCTCTTAGTCAGGTTGGACCCAGTCTCCCAGCCTCTGTAGTTCATGCTGGGGGCAAACTCTCATCCTCTGTAGGTCATGTTGAGAGCAAATAGTCATCCACTACTAGTCATGTTGACACTGTTGAGAAAACTGGTCATTTGAAGTGCAAACTTAAGTTCCCTTGTAAGCTATGCGAGGGAGATCATCTTACTCACCAATGCCCTGCTATCGCAGAGGTACGAAGAGTGTGGTCCGAGACTCAAGAATTTCCTTCTCCTGAACAACCTATAGTTTCTCAACAACCTACTCAACTTTTGGTTGATCAAGTGGTCGAACCAATCTTAGATTTGGTCGACCCCACTCTTCTTTCGAAGAGTGATCCTGATGTGATTGAACCAATGTCATCTTTGGTCAATCCCACTCTCCCTTCAGAGAGTGAATTTCATGAAGCGGTTGAATTGATTTCAGTATCGATCAATCCCACTCTTCCTTTGGAGAGTGAAGTGTATGCTAGTCACATTTTATTCACTACCAGTTCAGAACTTACTGAACAAGGGGGCACTGAAATTGCTTCGGATCAACCCCCACCAAGCTCTCGGATTGCTTCCTTTGATTGGGATAGCCTAGTTAAGTTGCACCTTCCTTCTGATGCACCTTTCCAGATAAAGGTCAAAATTGGACCATACACAATTGCTCGTTGTATTGTTGATGAAGGAACCTCAGTTAGTATCTTGTCTGCTCATGCTTGGCGAGGCATGGGATCTCCCAGCCTTATGTCGACTGCTAGTCAGTTACTAGTGTTTGATAGAAGAACTTGTATAGCATTGGGAATTCTTGCTCAAACACCTGTTACTTTGGGTGGGAAAACCGTCTTAGTTGACTTCATGGTGATAGAAGACCCCTTGGACTTCAATATGCTCATTAGACGTGATTATGTCTATGCCATGCAAGCTGTGGTGTCAACATTTTTTCGTGTGATGTACTTTAATCATGGTGAAGAAATTGTCACTATCGATCAGTTGGATTTTCTTGATCCATCTCCTGACCCAACTAGAGACCAAGTCTTTCCTTTATTGATTCCCAGTGTTTATATAGACACTAACCCGCCACAGGTGCGCTATGTGGCCTCATGTCCTTTGCATTCAATTTCTACTGAGAAGCAGCCTCTGTTTTCATGCTTACCTTCTCAGGACTTGGTCCCAGTAGATGACCAAGTGAGTCATACTATACAATCTGTAGAGCCTTCTCTCCACTCTGTCAATCCATTTGAAAGTTTAGACATGTGTCCTATCTCGGATGATCTCCTTCCTTCAGATGAAGTCTTCCTAGAGTCTTTGATGCAGTCTGATCTTTTCTTGGATGTTGGTTCAGTTGTGACTATGTCTAACCCTGATTTGCCTAGTAAGCCTGACCTTTCTTCTTATGTTGGTCTTGTTGAGTCTTTTGACTCTTCCTTCGAACAACAAGTCAGTGATCCTGATGAGTTTGATTTTTCTTATGAATTTTTCAACTCCTGTGATATTGAGTCTGTTCCTGTAGACTCTATCTCCCTTGTTGATTTTTTCTCTCCTTCTAAGGTTAATCTTGAAGATTATAAACCCTCAAGCCTTGGTTCTATAGAATCTTCTTCGGTTGATTCTGCCTTGACTTTACCTTTTGTGGAAGATAGCAAAGTCGCATGTGTTTCTGCCAAAGTGACCTGCATCGGATCTTTTCTTCTGAATATGATCCTGATGTTATTGTTTCTTGGAGACAAGATTTGTAGTTGGATTCACAACTGTTTACTGGCCTTGCCTTGTTGTTCAAGTCGTAATTGCATTTGCATGTGCCCTGCTCGCGCTTATGAGCCTGATGCCGGCTTCCACGCTTTTAGCTTGTTGTCTAAGCCCTCATCTTTGTTCTCATCGTCGCCCAGCCTTGTATCATTTTGCCTTTGCAACTTGACACCCTTTACCTTGAGGAGACATTCCCTAAGTGTCCTTATCTTGCTCACTTTCCTTGCATTATGCATAGGTCTGTTCCTTGCGCTTGGAACTAGTTTCGCCTGTCTATGACACTCGTCTCCTCGCATTTAGAGCATCTTTTTTGCTCTCTTTTGAGCTCGTTAAAAACAGTAAGGAGGCCACGAGTTGAATTTTTCGGACTCGTTAAAAATTCACAGGAAATATTTTGAGTTTCTTTAGGCCCAGGTCTGACTCCTCAAAATAGACTTGACTGTCGAGTAAACTTGTCCATTCAGGCTTGTTAAGAATATGTGAATGGGCATCCGCATTGGTGGTAGGTTATCTCTTTCTCGGACCATGTGGAATAATACGAGAAAGGAACACTCTCTTTTCTTCGGAATTGAGAAGAGTATTCTCAGGCATAGGTTTATTGCTTTTCCGGACCTGAGGGACTAAACTTATGGAAAAGGAACCCCCAGTATGAGCTTAGTTTTCTCTTTTTCGTGCTCTAGACCAAAACATGAAAAAGATTCTGAGTGTACTTTATGTCTTTGTCATGCTCGTTAAACCCTAAAGAACAAAGCATCGAGTTTATTGTTGTAAGCCCCATTTCTCGTAATCAAATGGGTCTTTCCGAGTGATCTTTCCCTCCTTCACACTCATAAAACTCAGGTTATATGCTGCTTTTGAAGGAGCGTTGGGTAGGTGGTAATTTAACCTTTTTCGGACCTTCCTGACTAAGTACAAAAAAGGTGCGCCTTTTCTTCTTCGAAAGTTAAGAGAGTTCTTCTTTGGTATGTTTTACACTTTTTCGGCCTCAGGAGACTAAATTGTATGAAAAAGCAACCCCCTGGAGTCTTCTTTGGAGTTTTCAGACTCTCTAAACTATGAAAACACCATCGAGCATGTACTAGTTCGGGCTCGTAAAATCCACGAATCAGTGCTTTATCAAGCATTCTTCTTTCTTTTCTTCGAGCTTGCCAAAAATGAAGATGGTCCCGAGTTTGCTTTCTTGGACTCGTTAAACCTTTACAAGAAAGAGGGAAAGGGAAGTTCATTCACATGTTTTTTACATCATGGTAGCAATTCTTGTTTCCTTGAACAAAGCACTAGTTTTGAGTCTATCAACAGTTGGGTCCTAGTATTTTGACCTTATCCTGATTCAGAATTTTCTTACTCCTCCAGTTGGTCTCTTTTCCAATTATATGGGGAATCTGTCAATGTCTCCTACATTGTAGATTTGTTTCGTTGGTCCTTTGTGTGTCAAAAGCTGCCTAAGTCACTTTTGTGTCATGCTCAGTGTTCAAGGATTAAACCTTTGTCGGCCATTCTGCAGTTGCCTTGACCTTTTGTGTCGGCCATTCCTTGGTATCAGTTCATTACATCATGTCTTCAGCGTTCCTTGTCGTGAAATTCAATACCAATTCTAGATCCAATTAGTCTTTGACTTACCTCGTGTTGGATTATGAAGGATGCCTTAATGCCTTCCTTCCAACGGATCTCTTCCTATCGACTGCAACACATCTTACTCTGGGAATGAGATTTAGAGTTTTATGACAGTACCTTGGGGATTGTTGTCATCAGTGGCAATTTCCCTCGCTATTGGGTAGTGGGGATACCTTAATGTCTCCTACTCGATGGATTCTTCAAGTGTTCGACTTCAAGTCCTTGTAATCACACTTGTTAGAATGTACTAGGTACCTTGGGGACCATTTTCATTAATGGTGGTTTCCCTCGCGTTTGTTAACGGTTCTCATTATTGACCGGTAATCAAACGGTTTCCTCCATGTTCGACTTCAACTCCTTTATTCACATGGTTAGAATTCGTACCCTTTTTTGGGCGGTTTGGATTGAAGACCTTGGGCTGACAATAGCATTATCATTTTTTGTTATTGCCCGAGTTGCGCAAGACCTTGTTATACTTTATATGACATTTTGCTGAGACATAGATCCACCTTGTATTTTTTGTGGCTATGATCGATTGTTGAGCATGGATCCACCTTGTTCATTTGTGGCCATGGCTCCTTTAGATTTGAGATGGCGCCTTTTTTCATATTGAGCAACCATGATAGTTTCATCAGTTATACATATGTTGGATCTACCTGTATCTTTATGGTGATGATTTGTATAAGGACTTGTATGTCCCAGAGATCAGTTTTTTCTTACATTTATCTCTCTTTCAGGTACCTTTGTGTGAGCCTTTCAATCTTGGATTCTCTGCTCTCTCCATACTCAGCTGTTTCCTTTATAATGTATTTCGACTATCGTATTCCCCTCTAACCTCACACATTAGGGGGCATCTGTTATAGCTCAAAATGACACTTCTCTGCCTGTGACCACTTTCCCATGATTCCGTCGCATGTCGACACTTCCATGATGACACTTCATGAAAGTCACTGAAAAAACACCTAACTTGGAGGACCTATATCTTGATTTTTGTAACTCCGTTTGACCTCATCTCTGCACCGTTGGAAATATATTTCTCTTAGCTAAAACTTTCCAGAAGACACCAAAGTCTGAAAATGCCTAGAAATGCCATAAAAATGAGTTTTTTTTGTCTATACGCGACTTGCCCTTAAGGAGACCCGTGTATGACACGTGACTTGTCAGTTATGCAACCCGCGTATGCTTTTATACGCGACTTTCTGTACTAGCAACCTGCGTATACTTTTCGTATACGCGACTGTCCAGTGATGCAACCCGCGTATTCCTTTTAAAAATATCAAAAAACATGCCTTTTGAATTTCGGGTAGTTTGGGTAGTTATGCAACTGACTCCTTCAGTTGTAACTACTTTGTCTTCGCCCCTAACTCTTCTTTAAGCATATAAATAGAGGCAGGGAGGTCTGTGTCAGGAGACTTGAATTTTTGCATTGTTATGCTGGAGGATTTGGAGCTCTCTTTGCCCACACCTTTTCCCTGGTGGTCATTCCCTTGTGTTGCAGAGCTTGGAGGCTGAGTTCTTTGGAGAAGAGAAGCAGTAGAACCGAATCAAGGTTTCGTGAGGTGCCGAACTTGAAGAGAAGGTATACTTGTACTTGTTTTCAAGATTAATAAAGATGTGATGTCCTTCTTCTTCCCAAATCATTGTTCAATGTGTGATTGAATCTTTGTTTATGATCATATGATGATGTTATTCAGATCATCAGTTCATGTTTATTTGATTATCATTGTCTTATATGTGGTCATAATGGTTTGAGGAAGGTATAATTTGTTTTGCAGGTCTCTTGGAGCAAGAGGAGCAAGAAGAGGATTGAAGAGAAAGCTTGGACCAGCCTTCAGTTGATCAGGTGTGGACCTTTCTTATCTCTGAAACTTGCTTATATATGATTGCTGAACATTGTGCATCTCTCTTTCAACCCCAGTATGTTGATGGCCTCTTAAACCCTAGCCATAGGATACTTTCCTTTACAACAATAGTAGAGGATGATACCTGTCACTCTAGTACATAATTTTTTTATACATGGAGTACAAATGCAGAGGGAGGATGATGATATGTTTTAGAGAGAGTGATTGTAGAATGTCTCTGAGTTCGACATAGTACGACAGGATGGACAATTTCCTACTGGACTAAGGCTTTACCAAGAGTAAAGTGGGTTCCAACCTTTACTTTAAGGTTGAATGCGGAAGACTGGGATATGTCGATGACCTGCCATGATGAACTCATTGTAGATGCAAAGAGGAAGTGCTGAATATAGAAATAGCACCTTAGGATGTTTGGGATCGAGTATGATCTCATGGCCTAAAAAAAAGAGGATGAGTACATTGCAGCATGTTCATCTTGTAGTGAAGCAGTATGTATTCACAAACTATTGGCAAGATTGTTTGATGCTGAGATGGATGCAACTGATACTTATTGTGACAACCAAAGTTGCAACAAGATAACATAGAACCCTGTGTTTCATAAAGTCCACTATATGGTGCAGAGAGGAGTGATGAAGCTCCAGTATGTTCCTACAAAGGAACAAGTTGCTAATGTGATGACTAATATGTTGCCTCGTTTAAAGTATGAACACCTTTGAGACAAGTTTAGTGTAGTCTAAAAGGACCTCCTTGGAATGAGGGAGTGATCATAATAGAATGAGATGATAATGGTAATCCAGTACAAAGAAGGCCAGTCAAGTTTTCTAGTATGTCAGATGTACAAGAAAATAATGATGATCCCCAGTGGTCTAGTCATATTATAGAGAGCTTGGTCGAATCTTCGTGTGTAGATCCCAATCTGGTTGGTGACTTTACCAAGGGTGGATCCTAGTATGATTGGTCATATCACTAAGGGTATATCCCAACATGATTGGCGGCATCCTTATAAGGAATATCCCAGGAAGGTTGGTCGTATCTTCAAATAGGAAGATCCCAATGAGATATGGCCCTACGGATGATAGTACTCTCATATGGAGAGTGGTCTGACATTCATTTGCGAACAACATTTGCATTCAGTTGCAGACGATAGTGTCCTCCTTGAGGATGGTCTTGCAGACAAGAAAAATCTCTTGATGGGAGTGGTCCTAGCTCTTACCGGCTGAGGATGGTCCTGCAGACAATAGTATTCTCTTATGAAGAGTGATCCTACATTCATTTGTAGGATGGTCCTGTGGACAATAACACTCTCTTGATGAGAGTGGTTCTAGCTCTTACTGACTAAGGATAGTCCTGTAGATGATAGTAATATCGTGATCCTACGTTCACTTATAGGATGGTCTCATGGACAAGAACACTCTCTTGTTGAGAGTGGTCCTATCAATCACAGGTTGAGGATGTCCCTACAGATGATAGTACTCTCATATGTTGAGTGGTCTTGCATTTAGTTGCGAACGAGATCTGCATTCAGTTGCATACAATGGTATCCTCTCTGAGGAAGGTCCCGTGCACAAGAAAACTCTCTTGTTGATAGTGTTCCTAGCACTTACAGGATGACGATGGTTCTATAGATGATAGTACTCTAATATGTTGAGTTGTCCTACATTTAGTTGCAGAGAATATATGCGTTCAGTTGCAGATGGTAGTATCCTCTCTGAGGATGGTCCTGCGGACAAGAACACTCTCTTGATGAGACTGGTGCTAGTACTTACCAATTGAGGATGCTCCTACGGACGCTAATACTCTCTCATGGAGAGTGGTCTTGCATTTACTTGCGAACGACTTCGCGCATTCAGTACCAAATATGATGAAGGCGAGATGAAACCAGAGATGATGTTGATGCTAGAAAAGATGATGCTCGAGATGATGCCAAAAATGATGATGATGATGATGCTAGAGATGATGATGCTTGAGATGATGCCAGAGATGATGATGCTCAAGATGATACCAGAGATGATGCTCGAGATGATGCCAGAGATGATGATGCTCAAGATGATACCATAGTTGATGTTCGAGACAATACCAAATGATAGATATGTTCTTGATGATGATGTTCCACAGATGATGACGATGTTGATGAAATTGTGAAAACTTCCTGTGACATATAGATTCACCAGTCAGTTGTATAGACATGTTGTTGTAGAATACCTTTCTTGTTAAGAGGGAGTGTTAAAGAAATGTAACTACAGAAGATCTTCTATTTTGTATTCTATTACCCCTTCCAAAGATGTTGTTCCTATGATTAGGGATGTCATTGATGTATTTGATCATGTAAAGTATTGAGGTAAAACCTTTCTTGTAAGTCGGGTCAGTAGTGCCAACAAAAGTATTATTAAAATATATTTTTGAGTCCTCCAAGGCAAGTCGAACCTGACAACAAGGAGAAGTCAGCCCAGTTGTGTTATTAGGCCTCTCACTTGATCAGTATAAATAGGAGGGGATCCTTTCATATTTGGATGAGTAGAAAACTCAAGCAGTTGCGCTAGAGAGAGAAGGAGCAGTCCATATGGGAGAGAGGAAGCGATCTAGGATTATTCTTGGGGTCTTACAAGTCTTATTCTTTGGGTTTTACACTGTACTTGGTTGAAGTCTATATCGAGGAAATTCTATTGGGTTTTCTTCCCCATGAGGGTTTCCCAAGATAAATATTTGTGTTCTTTTGTGTGGTTGTGCTTTTTTTTTTCTTTCGGTGATCCTTTTGTGTATGGTTATGATGCTATGATGCTAAATGTTTTTAGATATTGTATAACCATTGAAATCTCAACAACAAAGATAAAGAGGGACATTCCTATACCCTCTTATGAGAGTAGTATGAAAATGATAGGCTTGTGGCCATGGAAATCAAGCGTAAATTCTAGTATATTTGATAGATCAACAGGCTAAGAGTGGATTTATTGCTCAAAGAGACAAAGTTGAAGCGTTTATGTTGTGAATCTATTGAAAATGGTTGTTAAAGTTTATGTATCATGAATGATCGAGATATTTCGTGGCAATCGCAGTGTTTCCCATTTTTTTGGGGCATTGTTCTAGGGAGATCTCTCTAGTGAAAGTTGAGTCGCTTCAATGGTGGAGGCTTGAGTCTGCTATCAAAAACTCTATGTATTGACAGAGTTTCCAATGTTGATTGGAGTATGCACCTGGTTGGGGAGTGATAGACCTATGATAAAAAGAGATCATTTCCTTTGATGTAGCCTCTACCCATTCTAGCACCTCCATATTCTCGAAACAACTTCAACCCAAATCCAATGGTCACGGGCATGGATATATTGCTTAGTGCATCCCAATTTCTGCTCGACACATTTACTCGTTGATAAATTATGCTTGCATATGATGTGAAACCCTTTTGTGAGATTAAAGCATGCGTGAAAAATATGTGAAGTAAAGAGTGGCCAATGCCTAAATGGTGGAGCTATGTTATGCTTTCTAGGAACACTCTAGTGAAGGAGTAACCATATAGAGAGAGGGTCTAGTGAGAAAGAATTGTTTACGCTCAAACTATGTGAAGGTGATCAAGGTGGAATAGACGGGAGAGTGACGAACTTTCAATGGGAGATATTGTTGGATCATCACTCATATTATACTCTATAGAGTGCAATAATGAATCTTTCTCATACAAAAGTTCCAATCTTGATTGATCACCACACCTAGATCCAATTGGGAGGAGCGATGACTATTGAAACATCATTTTTCTTGACTGCACACTAGGTATAATCCTTCTTTATAATTTAAATAAGGAAATCACATTATCACATTGGTAATCTCAAGTTTTGAATGAATGAAGTATAATTAACGTGGACCAAGCTATGGATTTATTTTGTTTAAAGGTGGAATGTTGGATATATAAGTGTGTGGATGTTGGATATTAAATTAAAGGGTGAAATTTGAAAGTTTATTCGAAGTCACTTTGTTTAATAGTGAAGGGAAAATTGTTGGTTAAGTGTTTGTTTAGAAGCACATTAAATGACAAAGGTATAAAGTGCCAAGTTTGAGGTGGAGACACTAAGAGGGTTCTCGTCACTAAAAGTGATCGATGCAAAGAGACGGCAGTCAAGCAATGACATGATGATGCAACAACAATAGTTGTATATGGAGGTCAGGAAGAAGCATTCGGCTAAGAAATTCTTCTGTAAATGGACCATGAGAGATGTGGAAAATGAAATTGGGTAAGGTTTCATGGCATCATTGCTCAAGTATGCAATTATTTTATGAATGTAAATTATTATATGTAAATGGGCATACGACTATAATACCTGGTTAGCCATGCGTACCCCTGGTCTATTGAGTCACATATGAAAAGTCTATATATAGATTTAGGTAGACTAAAGGCGGGTGGTGACCATGTATGTGTGGGTTAACCTTGTCTCGTTAAACGAGTCACGAGTTAAAACTTTGTCTTACGTCAACAATTGTGGTTTGGACAATTACAATGGAAAATTAAAGGGACATTTTCTAGTTTCACAATGTTCATATTAAATCAACATATTCTCCATATACTTATGTACAACTTACCATTTTTTTTCTATCCATGAGTACTTTGATGCCCAATATTTGTTTTACTGTTCCAAGATCCTTCATCTGAAATGTCGTAACCAACTATCCTTTATTTGTTGATATATTACCATTCTTTGTCTTGCAACAAGCATATAATCAACAAATAACACCAAGATAACGAATATTCATTAACACAATGGTCATACTTACCCCTTGAAAAACTTGTCTCACCATGAAGGAATCAAACATCCTGTGAAAATTGTCTACTTGAGTTTCATACCATAAATGATTTCTTGAGTTTGCAAACAAATCTACCTGTGCGATCTTGAACAAACCCTTCCAGACATTCCAATGTAAATTGTTGTCAAGGTGGATATTGTTGAATTATGTGACAATTAATTTCCCACAAAATAAGATATGGGCAATTTTTTGGTTGCTCTTATTTTGTCTTTAGTTCAAACAAGCTGACTAAAAATAGAATATGGATATATGCACATTAAACTGATTGGTTTTATGTAACTATGGGAGAATTGATTTAAATATGTAAGTCTTAGAGGCAGATATTATGTCATGGGCTTTCATCCCTCTCCTAGGTTGGTTGTGATGACCTTTTGTTGAGAAATGAGATATGGTTGCTTATCCCATGGATGTTTCTCCTCCAAAGGTTTCACAACATAAATTTGTTATGCCCTTATGTGATTATTATTGTGTTCTTGATCTTTGTTTACTGTGTACTCTCCTAGTGGTATTCTGTTGTCCAACACGTATATGTTAAAATTATTTTATTAATTTTTATCTAAGAAGTTGTAGGATATATAATAGTTTAAACTAAGATAGCTATAAGAATTAAAGAATTGAATCTTTCAATAATAATTGTAGTTAGATTAGATTCCTAAAGAATTTCCGTTCCAAATAAAGAAAGTTTGAATTGAACCTTTTTCTCAAGTATACATGTTTAATTAATAAAAGGCATATATCCATGTTAACATACTAAAAAACAACATCAAAACTCTAGTGCAAGAGTTTGTTCAAACACGATAACCTAGAATGTTTGCTTAATTTTAAAAGAAAGTTTCAACCTTCGAACCCTAAGTTGAACAACCAAAACAACAATAATTAACATGAATAATTCACTAAGTAATCCATGAGATAAGATATTGCATGTCAACACACACTCTTTTTTTTCAAATTAAGATTTTAACCATTAAAGTTATGAAAAAAACTTATATATTGCAATAAGCATGCGTCTTAATTCATGGAATTATTGTTTTGCTTAGATTTTGTATTTTCCACACATCAATGGCAGCAATTCCATCTTCAATTTCCCATATTATTCTATATATGAATATTGAATGTTTCTGAATAATTTTTACGGATAAATTAATAATTTTTTATAATATTAAATTCATATATACATTTATGATCTTTGCGTCGTAAAAAAAAATTATTATGAAAACATACTTCAAAAGTTTCATTTACCAAACTATCCTAGAATGACATTGTGTATGCAAATTGTTTTTATTTTGTGAAGTGTTTGTCATTGCCTCAGTGTATGATTTGCCTCTACACAAATATTTGTTTTACATTAAATCTTTACCACATAATGAGTACGTTGTCCAAAACTGAGGAAGGCCATTCTATCAAAGATTTGATCATCATATTTTTCCATGCATCTTATATTTCTTGCATATGTGAATTATCATCCATGATTATAGATAGTACTATGAAATGATCTATTCAAAGATAATTAGTTTTCTATGAAATTCATATTTATAATATGAAATCATATAACTTGGAACAACTTTCTTAATAATAGATATAATTGAATTTATACTGATAAAATCCAATCTCTAATTATATTTTTTTTCTTTACACGCAGGTATGAGGTAAGAGTCTTGATTGCTTCCTTTACTTACATGGGCCAAAGCCAAGACCATATTAGTTCTCCTTTTAACTATAAATGGGTGTGGCATTGTCATAGAATTAATTTATTTCAATAGATAGAGGAATGTCAATGTTGGTATGAAAAAGTATTAGTTGTTGAAGTAGTTCTCTCTTCTCAAAGGCATTGTTCAATTGATGTGACGTTTGAACCATTTTTTCCCATAAATATAATTAAAAAAAACCACAATTCATTATATTAAAGAATTACCAATACATAAGTCGCATTAAACCATCATACACTAAAGATATTGTCATTACATCATAATAATGAAAACCAACCAAATATCATCATGTACATATGATCATAAAGGGTAGTTGCTAATATGATCCCAAAAAACCAAAAAACATTAATAATGCAGATTATAAGAGAAGTCAAAAGAATTGTCCCAACAAGAGAGTCTATCATGGGATATCTGAGATAACATATTCAAGTTCAAATCCATTTAGATGGTACCATGTCCACCACTTATTATCCTCCATTCCAACACCAACCTTAGATATAGCATCTATAGTAACATTCTTTTCCCTATAGATATGGGAAAAGGAAACATACTGAAGTAAGGCCATATATCTGAGAATATCCTTGAACATAAATCTTGGTATAATGCTTCTAGGAGGTTGTTTGAGACTAAACCAGTCTATAACCAAAATTTGAATCGTCAAATATCTGCAGTTGTTTGATAGCATGGAGATGGGTCAATATGAGAAAAAAATTGAGGGATTTTAACAATGCCATATTATTAGTTGTCATGCCATTGCCAACAACAAATTTGTACCAACTGTCATTTGATGTATGTAGAATTCCTCCAGCACCCCCATAACCATTTTGTGTTTCTCCATCGAAGGAATCCCAACATATGGACTTGTCAATGTTCACATTGACCAATATCTCTATGGTGAATCTGATCCTCAAACTATGGGAAAGAGTCCAGGATAAACAAACTCTTAGTACAAGCATATACATGAAAAGGAATGATAATATCATGAAATATAACTTCATTACGGGCTAGCCACACACCCAAAATCATGATGATAGGGAGGGCTTGATAATTGAAAACTATAGGATCATGATACAATGAGGAGAATGCTTCAAATATGTTATTATCATCCCAAATGAATTGTGTGCATGTTAGTTATTATGCATATCTCCACATATTATTTTTGTATTTGCAGTGGATGAACAAGTGAGAAATAGGTTCTCCTTCAGCACAACAAAGTGCACAATGAATGGGGTATGTTCCTAAAAAAAGTATGAGCCTGTCCCAAACTGAAATATTCCCAGATAGAGCAAGCAGAAGAATAGCTTGGATTTCAAAGGACAATTAATCTTCCATAGAGTTTAGTGCCACCATAAAGGCTCCAGAAGGTCTTCATTGACTCTGACAACTAAATAACCCAAATTTGGACTGTAAGATCCGCCAGCTTCATTTTTGGTCCAAATCAATTAGTCTTCATTATCAGTGAGAAATATGTGACCTCTCGCTAGATTTAAGATATAAAGCTTCCAACATTGTATATGTTCACCTTCCTGGTCCATATCGACAACATATAACCAATGTTGTTTGATTCCAATAGTTCAAAGAGGATCATTAACCTAATACAGATGATGGAAACCACCAATGTTGAGAAGAGTAACCAAATCATTCGGAAGACGGTATGCTTCAAAGCATCCAAATGATGGAAACCGTAAATGTTGAGAAGAGTAACCAAATCATTCGGAAGATGGTATGCTTCAAAGCATCCAAGTCATTGATCCTTTCCAATGTGAAACTTCATACCATTACCAATACGCCAAACCAACCAGTTGCCAATAATGTCATAGGCAGCTAGCATCGCCTTTCAAATAATAGACACATATATGTAACTCTTATTTATGCGTCTAATCCATTGATCCATAGAGAGAGGGAGGATATATTTCTAGGTAATGATATTTAACCATAATCCTTCACGATTTGTCAATCTCCAGATCCCCTTAGCTACCAAGGCTTTGGAAAAAACATGATAGTATTTAAGACCCCATCCCTCTAGCTCTTTGTGGATGGTAAGATTTCTCCATGCAATCCAAGGATATGCAATTTGGGTCTCGCTACCCCTCCATAGAAATTTAAAGCATATTTTCCGAATAGATTCCATGGTTCTAGTCAAAATATAGGCAATGGAATCCAAGTAGACCGAGATGGCTTCTAAGACCAATTTCATCATTACAAATATGCCTCTTCTTGATAACCATTTATTGCAGCATAGATTGAGCTTAGCTTCAATTTTTTTTATCATCCAAGCCTAGTCCTTGATCAAATAGTCTTTTGGTTTGATGATAAAGCCGATATATTTAAGACCATTATTTGGCTCAATTAGAGTAAACTTAAATTGTGAGAAGATCCAATCCATATTATCATCTTCAAGATTCATGAAAGAAATGGATGATTTTGCACAATTGCAAACCATACATGTAGCCATAGTAAACAATTCTAGAATAGATTTGATTTTCATAATGTCTCGTCGAGCCCCATCTGTGAAAAGAAAGATGTCATTTACAAACAATAGATGTGTGATGTACAGATTACCACCAGTGTGAATGCCCTTGATACCACTAGAGAACTTTGCTCGTATAATTGCTCTGCTTAAGCCCTCCATAAAAAAATAGGAATAAAAGGAATTCCAAAGAACATCTTTGTCTGAGACCTCTCTCAGATCTAAAGAAAAAAAAAACAGATCCCTTAATTAAAACAACAAAAGCCATCGACTAAACACATAACATAATCCAACTAATGATGAATATATCAAAACCAAAAACCAAATTATGAAGTCAGTATGACCTTTTTAATTATTCAAAAGTTCCACTATATTATGTTATCCTATAACTATCATAATAAAAAAACACTAATAATAACAAGCTAACATTTTGAAAAAAATAATATTTTCTCAAGAATGTTTCCATGGTGTCGTATAATGTCTAGTAAGTTTTGGCATCATTGAATTTGATTGTTTTGATTCCATTTTGTCCTAAAATAGAAAGTTTTTTTTTTATTGTTAGTGACTTTGGATTCCAAAAATATCTCATCAAAGAAGTTATATTTTAACCTCTACAAAAGTGACACAAAATAAAGGAGTTCACTAGTGAACCCAAGATATGCACCGATTGAATGACCGGCCGCGCGTGACCGGTCACGTCCGACACGGCTGGTCGTTCAATCGGTACATATTGTCGGGCAAATAAGTCCCGGCCAAAATAAATATCCACGTGCAGTTATTTTTACCCTTTTTGTTCATTCAAAGTAGATTGGTTATATTATTTGGAAGGCATGTAACCTAAGGTTATTTGGAAGGTATATAACCCAAGGTGTAAGGCTAATGTGGATGGTCCATAGCTTAGTAAGACATATTTTTCATTTTTATGTTGTGGTTTATTGCTGGATTTGTACAGTAAATTGATAAGGATTTGTTGTTGTTTTTTAATGGTTTTAAATGAATTATTATGTTTTTTTTTACAATTTATTTATTATATTGATTAAAAATTTTAATCAATTGATTCATACAATGTATGTAGTTATAATAATATAGTTATAATAAAATAGTTGTATTTATTATGATTTTTATTTTTAATAATATTAGTAGAGTTTTCTTTATTATGATTTTTATTTTTAAAGATATTAATACAGTTCTATTTATTATGATTTTTATTTTTAATGATATTAATAGAGTTGTTTTTATTATGATTTTTATTTTTAAAGATATTAATACAGTTGTATTTATAATGATTTTCATTTTTAATAATATTAACATATGTTTAATACTTTTATAGTTACAGAAATAAGAGTGATGAAATAAAGAGTTTGTAAAAGTTTATAGATGTAAAAGTTTATAGATGTAGTATTACATATTAGAGAATATATGTTGTTTATTTTTATTAATTTTGAACTTTTAATATGTTGTTTTTATATTTTTGAAATACTTATCAGTTATATATATTGATTATCAATTCTTTGGAAAATATTGATTATCAATATAAATATAAAATCTTAAATCATAGTTTAAAAATATATCTATACTTACTAAAATCTATATAATAAATTTTAGTTATTAATAAAATATAATTGAAAAAAATTAAATCTTAAACATAATAAATATTAAAAATTTCATCCATTCAAAATTATTCTCATGCATTTTATCCATAATATTTAAATCAATAATTTTTAATATAAATTTTACCACGACATTGATAACAACTAATTAATTAATTAATTTTAATATATTTAAAATTAAGTTATATATATAATTTAATTTTAAATATACTAAAATAAATTAATTAATTATAACATTAACATACTTCCAATGATATCTTCAACCTTACCCCTTATAACACAAAAACTCTACCTTACCACTTACAACTCATTAGAGTCCTTATGACACAAAAACTCTACCCTACCACTTACAACGCATTAGAGTCTTTACTTTTTAGAAAAAGTTAAAATATATCTAAAAATGAACCTAAAATCCTTACATTTTTCATCCACTAAGATATGAGCACTTATCCCAATATTTTTTTTCAAACACCATGGACTATATTATTGAGATGTTGACCTCGAATGCATTTACTTTTACTATTTGAAGTGACACAAATTTAAGTTTTATTTTTTAAAATGTTTTTTTTTTCATAAAATGATGTATTTGATTTAATATTTTTTCAAAAAAATATAGATTTTTACATGATGTTTTGATATTCTCAATCACAAAACGAAACATTTTTACATTTTAAATTTGATAAAAAATTGTTATATTTCATATATGCAATGTTAAAAAATTTAGTGAATTGAGAAATGATAGTCATGTAAAACAATTTCGGGTGATTTTTCTCTCTAACAGTGTCAAATTCTTTAAAAAGGGTAACGTTTTTTATACTACACGGACTGACATTCTTAACCAAAGCCTTATTTCAAACCTTTCAAATGTTTTAAAAGATGAAAATTGGGAGGTTTCTAAAAGTAGTTTATTTCTCATACCATGATTTAAAACTATCATTCATATCTCTTTCACCACAATCAAAAACCATTTTCAAACCCTCCATAACTATGGACAATACCGCTTTGCTGAAAACACACTTTATAATCAAATGATCAACTAACTCATCCCCTTTTTTGCAAATAGGACATAATCCTAGACCTATCCACCCTCTTTTTTTTTAAGTTTTGCCAAGTTAAAATTTTGTTATCCATTAGAAACCAAAAAAAACATTTCACTTTTAAAAGAAGAGACCACTTCCACAATTTAGAGTTCCACCATTTGATATTGCAGGTTGAGAGTGAATGAACAATTGCACAGTATGCATCTTTTGCTATTACTTGCCCATTGACCTTAATCCAAAACCAAACAAGTTTGTCATCCTCTACGCTTAATCTTATGCCTGCCACATTCAACATATGAATATAATTATCCCAGATTTTTTCCCAAGATGCCTGTGAAGCCCAAGTCTTTTGATATGAACCAATAGTTTCCTTTCAATACGGCCCAAGGAGGTCTTTTAATCATGTTCAGAGTAGCAAAGTCTAAAAAGTCAAGATGACTGATAATTTTCTTTGGTAATTTGTAGTTTTCATTTGCTCCCACAAAAGGATCAATTCCAACCGTGACTTGCTCCCCATTCCCAATATCCCATGACAACCATTTTTTTAACCATAAAAAATTATTTATGTAACTGTTCCAAATAAAAGAGAACCTGCTCCTATCTAGCTTTTCCAACCTAAACCGGGCAGCCTAATCTGCATCTTTTAGATATTTTGCTTTGCTCACCTTGCTCCAGAGGCTTGATCTTGTGATATTTTTCCAGAAACTTTTTTAAACACAAAGCACTATTAAACCAATCTAAATTTTTAATGTTCCATCATCTCTTTCCTTTTGGAAGCCCTATACGCTCCTAGACCACTAGATAGAAGGAACTTCCATTTCCAATACCTCTCCAAATAAAATTAAAAATCTTTGATTTGATAGCATTTATAATTGTTTTGGGCATCATCATAAGGGAAAACCAATAAATTGGAACACTAGATAAGACTCACTGCACCAAGGTTAATATCCCTCGAAGAGATAAAAAACCGATATATCCAGTTACTTAGCTTTTTTATCAATTCTTTTAACTAACCACAACTAGTCCAAATTCGTGTAAGTGTTTGTTTTGGGGAAGAAATCCAGGTATTTAAAGCCATTTTCTTGACTAATGTTATTGTTAAGTAGTTGTTTTTGTTGTAAAAGCTATTTTTGTAAGGGACTGTATATGGGAAAAGAACATAGTTCATGTTTTGTAAGTTCTTTGGTTGGAGGTAAGCAGTGGTTGTAGCTAAGTCAAGAAAATGAGTGACTTTAGAGTTTATTTTGGAAAGTTGAAAAAGTTATAAATATGTGAAGGAAAAGCTATGAAATGTATTATAAACTGTAAAAAAAAATTATTTTCAATAATGAATATAAAAAAATATCTTTTTAAAAATTATATATATAAAGCCATAAGAAGCCATGAATATCAAAAAAAGATATTTCTTACGAAACCTTGAAAACAAAAAAAAA
The DNA here is from genome assembly GCA_001517045.1 of Pseudotsuga menziesii. Taxonomy (NCBI): domain Eukaryota; kingdom Viridiplantae; phylum Streptophyta; class Pinopsida; order Pinales; family Pinaceae; genus Pseudotsuga; species Pseudotsuga menziesii. The sequence continues at coordinate 143,378 of LPNX010047999.1, forward strand.
TACTTGAAAGAATTTAAATATAACTTTCAAAATGTATAATCTATTAAACTATATGTAGTACAAAGACTATGTAAAATCATATATAATTTATAAATTTATATTTATTTATTTATTATTAAACTATATATAATAATAATAAAAATATGTAAAATCATGAAATGAGGCGAAAAAATAAAAAGCAAAAAGATCATTATTACTTGTAACAATTATTATATTATTTGTACATAGTCATCATTACTTTGCACCTTGTCTTCATTGTTTTATTTAGTGGCTTTTAACATCTTATCGTGTAGTCACTCAAAAGATAGATAAGACAACTAATCAAAAGATACACAAAGACAACAAAATTTTGGAAGAAACAAATTGATAATTGTATGCGATGTCATTTTATATTCTAATTATTTTAACAAATTGATAACGGTATGGGATGCCATTTTATATTTCATTTATTATGTCTTCGGGACATTTATAGAGAGGGAAGGAAGATTAATTTTAACAAATTGATAATGGTATGGGATGCCATTTTATATTTCAATTATTATGTCTTCGGGACATTTATAGAGAGGGAAGGGAGATTAATTTAGATTGATTTTTTTAATTTTTTATTGTTTTCATAATCTTTTATTTTTTTTAATAATTAACTTTTTTTTAAATATAATTTATTCTATTTTAATTGGCTGGCAGGCAGGAGGTTACCGCATGCCTCGGGAATCCTCTCCTAGGTGTTGGCGGCACCCTCCTGTCAACGACCATTAATTCTCAACTTTTTATTATTACTAATTATTTGACTTTTTAAAACTTTTTGTTTTTGAAGTCTAACTTTGATGTTTATTTTCTGTAGATTACGACCATTAAATCTCAACTTTTTATTATTATTAATTATTTGACTTTTTAAAATCTTTTATTTTTGAAGTCTAACTTTGATGTTTATTTTATGTAGATTAATTTATTTTTTAATTATGTGATTTATTTGTTCACTGATTGGCTTTGGACTTGACGTGGGCATTGGACCCTGTGTCAAGTGTTGTGGCTGCGTGTTGACTTCAATGGTTTTAAATGAAAGGGACTTTAAATTACATGGTTTTAAATAGGGGTGATAGTTGTTTAAAGTTGTGTGGTGATCACAGTGTATCTAGTTGGTAATGATATGGTATTTAATGCACTCGCTAAGTCGAATAAATCATTATTCATTTTTGCATGATATTATGGGTACTTGGTATTGAGAAGCTACCGACCCGCTGCCACGAAGAGGCTGGTGATTAAAATCTCTGCCACTTGCCAAAATTCATCCCTCATTTAGGCGAGAGCTAACGACCGAGCTGTAGAGTCTTAATGACTCTGTCAGCTCATGGGTCTCCATGAGCCCATCATCCATGGCATCATGGGGTCCAACACGGCGCCCGCATCCTCATGGCGAGTACTTTTTCAACGACGACGATGCACTGGAACTCTGCAAGAGTCGATTCTGACTCTGACCTTCGTAAGAATCGGCCCAGATCATCCGATCTATCCACGTCAACTCGCCTTTAATATATTTGCTTCCATCTTTGAACCTTTTTGCCAGCTCAAAATTAGTTGACTATGAACCTATAGTTCCTGGTTCTCCAAGCTTGGTGTGCTAATATTTTTGTCCTAAAAGCCTCTTTCCTCTCTCTAGAGTTTCAGTGTGTCTTCCGAGAACACAATCAAAAGGAAAATTGTTTATCCAAGGAGTCACTCTCATTGGCCTCTGGCCAATTGTCCTTCTCTGAATTCTTTGAAGGCTGTATTATTGGGGGAGGTGAGATTCAGGTCTTCTACACTCTCACTATTATTATATGATGATTGGTTTTTTACCATGCATGTTGGCATTAAGGCTAGTTTTTAGACGTCTTCAGTCTCCATGGATGAAGATCATCTCCTTATGATTAGTCGATCCCCCGAGCGTCTCCCTCGATAAACAGCTTGGGTTCTTCTTGTGTTCTCGGTGGACTGTTTTGATAGTCTCTTTGAGATATGCATGTTCTTTTTATGGGACTTTGAAACACCATCATTTTTCCTTGTATTGTTTCCTTTCAGCTGAATGAAGGATATATTGATCTTCTTGTGATGTAACCACTATCCTTTGAATCATATGAATATAAAGATTAAGCTATTTTTCTTCTGGAAAAAAAACTATATACATGCCCCACAGGTTGAATGAAAGAAACTAACATAAACATTTGAATTTATTATTAAGACACTCCATAAAAATAATAAGTAATACCTACATTCATATTTCACTATAAAATTGGATAAAATAGTGACAACCCAAATTTACTTGCGACATACATTTCAATTCACTACTTATCTAGTAAAATACATTATATTAAAATATGTAATATAAACGCCTAGCTTGACCTAAAAAAATCAAATTTTTCACGATATTCTTTTGTCTTACGGAGTTTTATTGCTTGACTTAAACAAATCATTTTTTTCATGATATTTTTTGTCTTACTTTTTTTTTTCATAAAAAAAAGTCTTATATATATTATATATAAAAAAGGTATCACCAGATAATTACAATATGATGTCTAGTCAACACTTGTCCCGTACAAATACTCATTACTACATATCAGCAGAATAATTAACTTCTACCTATTTCACCCAGTGACCATAAAATTATGTCATCACCCACCAGATTTCCATCAGATAGTTTATGTAATTTCAATTACAAAAAATATCCACTGATATATAAAATAACTATTGAACCATAAGATGTATCAATCT
>LPNX010047999.1:146372-235638 GCA_001517045.1 Pseudotsuga menziesii
CATTCCACAATAATCTTGGAATCACCAGCAATTTGTATAGCATCAATGCCTAAATATCGAGCAAAGTATAGAATACTCCATAAAGCAAGTAACTCAGAACGCATATTGGTGCCAATACCACAATTCCATATAATGTTGTATTTGCCTAGTTGTGGCGCTATAAGAATAGCCCCGACGCCACACCTGTTACCACCATCCTGAGAGGCCCCATCAAAGTAGCTGATGGCCATGTCATGATTAAAAGTAGGTTGCAGAATATGGTGAGATTTATGCAACCCGATCTACATAGGACCCTCGTACCAACTGTTCTGTACCATATTGACAATCTGAAGTGGAGTGGTATCAATGTTCCGGAAAATGTAGGAGTTTCTAGCCAACCAGATAAATCTGCACACATGAAAGGGAATAGTCCGCAACTTGCCACCACCAGATATCCAATTATAGAAAGCCTCTGTAGTATGAGATCCATGCCATTTAAGTTCAGTTTCAAATATGCGCCCAATAAGATGCCAAACTTGAACAGTAAACGGGCATTCTATCATCAAATGAGTGATATTTTCCTCGGCAGAGTGACAAAGAGAGCAAATTCCAGGCCCCTCGAAGCCTCTACGCTGAAGTATGTTCCAAGTGAGTATACGGCCGACCAACATCAACCAGGAGAAAAGTACCATCTTAAGTGGAAGTTTCCAGTGCCAAACCTCTTTAAACCATAATGGTATGCATTCTGGGTATGAGGAATCAACAGAAGAAGTATATGCCAGTGCCGCAGTAATAGATCCAGTCTTCCCATTCCTACTCCAGCAAAGAGAATCCTTACAATGTAGTAGATTGAAGCCAGTATTCCGGATCTTGTAAATATATTCATTCCATTCCGAAGCAAGATTGCCCGGTAGATTTAATACCTGTGCATCGACCCACCCCATGATGTGGTTATCTGCAGAAACTACAGCAGCCTGTGCCAAGAAGTATATTCTCTTATTTAGTAAATGAGACAGTAAAGGTGCTGATAGCCTGTAAGATCCAGCCAAACCCAATATCAGATCTCTACCCACTCGAATGCTCCATCCATCACCAGGGCGCCACGCCAACCACAATTTCAATATAGGCAATGCCTTCATAAGAGCTCTCCAAATATTTGAGATAGACCCCAGGTCGTATTCAACCAATCTAATCCATTCTGATATCGGCCAGCCCCGAATGTATTTAGCAGAGATCACCCGGTGCCACAGACAGGGTACAAATAAACACCGCCACAAGTATTTGGCATTAAGGGCTCTTCCAAATACCGCAGTGTCCTTTAAGCCCCAGCCCCCACATACCTTCGGCTTAGCCACTAAATCCCATCGAGCCAAGCATATAGATGTTCTATCCCGGCATCCAGACCAAATAAATCGCGTCACTCTGCTTTGTATCTGTTTAATGATAGCCCTCGGAATCCAGGATAGGGCGAACCAATATACTAGTATGCTCTCTAGAACAGATTTTGCTAAAATGAGTCTACCGCCTATAGATAAAAAACGGTATCCCCATTGACCGATGCGAGTCTCAATCCGCTGAAGTAACCAGATCCAATCCTTTATCTGATAATAATTGGGCTTCAGAAAGAAACCAAGGTACCGGAAACCATGATCAAGGGGTAATATATCATATGCTAAATGATGTTGAAGATCCTCCATTTCATCGGGTTCCCACATCGATTGATAAAATTGGGATTTCCTCGGACTAATACACATACCAGTAGCATTACAGAAAACATCAAGAGCATATTTATATGTCAGCCATTCATGTTGGGATCCCCCACCAAACAATAATATGTCATCCACAAATAACAAATGAGTAATAAAGATACCAGCAGCCACCTCAATACCCATAATATCACCTTGCTCAGCAAATGTTTTAATCATCCTGCTGAATCCCTCTGCAATAAGTAAGAATAATAGAGGCGACATCGGGCACCCCTGTCACAAGCCCCTGGATGCCGAGAAGAATGGAGTGGGATTTCCATTGACCAGAATAGAATAATTTGTTGATTCCACGCATCCCATAATCCAATCGGTAGTATGCAAGGGAATACCAATCTGCAGTAGAGCTAATCGAATGAAGCCCTAGTCCACCCGATCATATGCTTTCATGAGATCCAATTTCAGTACCAGGGCCTTCTTATTTCGAACCTTTATGCTGTGAATAGTTTCTTGTGCAATGGAAATGGCGTCAGTGATTTGGCGATTTTCAAGGAAACCAAATTGTTCATCAGATATACCCAAGGACAGCCCCCTCTTCAGGCGCGAAGCAATGATTTTTGTAATGATCTTATATATCAGATTGCAGAGAGAGATCGGCCTATAACCCCCAAAAGTAGAAGGCTTATCCGATTTTGGTATTAATGCCACGAATGTAGAGTTCAATGAACCACAAACCTTGCCCAGAATCCGGGATTCCTCCACCATGGCAAGAATTTCAGGTCCCACCAGATCAAAGAAATGTAGGAAAAATTCTACAGTCCATCCATCGGGCCCAGGACTCTTTGAGAGTTCAAAAGCCTTAAGAGTATGATGGATTTTGTCCAAGGTGACAGGATCATATAGCCGCGCACCCTCCAGTTCCCCAAACATCCGCGGGTATCTCATAATAAGTTCCATCTGTGCAGCAATAGACACGTCTGCCTGTTTCTTGTATACTGAATTAAAGTATGAAAAAGCCTCTAATTCAAGTTCTTCCTGTTTATATATAATAGATCCATCATCCAACACCATATCCCAGATATGGTTGTGTATCCTTCTAGCATTTGCAAATTCATGGTAAAATCTGGTATTACAATCACCATTCTCAATCCAGTTTAACCGACCTTTCTGATGTGCCGTCTCCTCCCTTCTTTTCAGAATGGATTTCCGTGTCTCAGATAGGCCATACATCTTTGCGCTGACCTCCACATCACAGATTCCAGCCGGAAAGTCCATCAAAATATCTGCCATATCATGTTCAATAGAAACTAACTCCTCCATGTCCCGTTTCTTACGAATCTTTTCCCAATTCTTCACCTCAGCTTTGAGGAGCCGAAGTTTCAGAACCAATTTCCGCATAGGAGATCATTCATCATCCACCACCAATGAATGCCACGACGACCTCACAAACAGATCAAATTCATCCAATGCCAGCCAAGTCGCATTAAATTTAAAAGGATAATGAATAAGCTCTCCTGCCATTTCCCACTGGAGTACAATAGGGAAATGATCAGATATCTTAGACTGAACCACCCACGACCTGTATGAATGCATCTGCCCCAGAAATTCCGCATCCACAATGAAACGATCCAATCGCTTGCCAATTCCATCCGAACCCCCCCGACCATTCTGCCAAGTCGGTCTCATGACCGATGGTTCCACATCAATCAGACCATCCTCCCGAAACATATTGTAAAAAAAGTCAGCATCAGGATCCAGCCGGGTGCAGCCCCAGGTTTCATTAGCAGATATAGTAAAGTTAAGATCTCCACCGATGATTAGACCTTTTTCCTTCAAAATACCACCTGCACGAATAAGTTCCCAAAAAGGAATTCTATCATGATATGGCCCATAACAATTAAGTATATTGATCCACGATACACTATTCATGGTCCTTCCCTTCAAAATAATACCAGCAATAGTCTTATATACATCAAAATAAGCTTTCTGAGGATTCCATGCAGTCAATAATCCCCCCGAAAGACCAGAAGCATCCACAGCACACATATACCAGTTCCCGACAACTTTAGATATCACTTCAATAGCTCTTACAGAAGACACCATAGTCTCCTGTAACATTAATACATCAGGTCGAACATCCTCACACAGTCGGCGGAGGGCTAACAGTTTATGGGCACCCCCTACCCCACGAATATGCATAGAAAGTATAATCATTTTAAACCTCGAGCAAGGGCCTTCTGCTCTCTAAGGGCCCGAGGGACATGTACAGATGGAGGAGTCATATGAGGGGAACCCGATAACCCCTTCAATTTTCTGGCATTCCGCGTTTTCAGAGGTGAAAATTCAGGGTCTAATCCCCCACTAACACTTCCTATGGGCTCATTACTCCGCGCCCCCACAGACCCCGAGGATGAAGGATTCTCGGTCAATGGATTTACTTCGATGACCCTACCTCCCATGTATACCGGAAGCTTGTCTTTCAGTAGCATGTCTCTATAGCAGGGGATTAAATCAGAAATAGATTCGGTCTCAACAGGCTGGGCGAAAGGCTCCAATATATCCGGGATAGAAGAGTCCAACCCCTCACAATGTTTCTCCCTCGCCACTAGAGTACAGGAATCCCCAGAAGAATAATGAGGAAGAGTTTCATCAGAATCCTTAGGGCTAGTCAGATCGATCAAGATATTCGGAGAAGTAGAGGTCCGTGGGTCCCCCTCCACCACCCCAGGGGGAGCCACACAGGGATCAAGACCTTCCTTAAATAAACCAGACTGTAAAACACGTCTATCATTGAGCACCGAGACTTTCAATTGACCATGACGAGGGACATTTATCAAAACATTATAGATACATTATTTCAAAAATATCAACAAAGAATCAAAATAAGTTGATTATGCCAACATATAGCTCCTGCTCTCTCGGCATTAGATCTCGAAGCTTGGTGTGATAATATTTATGTCCTAAAAAACTCTTTTCTCTCTCTAGAGTTTTAGGGTGTGTTCCGAGAACACAAACAGAAGGTAGACTATTTATTCAAGGAGGCACTCTCATTGGCCTCTGGCCAATTGTCCTTCTTTGAATTCTTTGAAGGTTGTATTATTGGGAGAGGTGAGATTCAGATTTTCTAGACTCTCACTATTATTGTATGATGATTGGTTTTTTAGCATGCCTGTTGCCACTAAGGCTAGTTTTTAGATGTCTTCAGTCTCAATGGATGAAGGTCATCTCCTTATGATTAGTCGATCCCACTAGAACCTCCCTTGACAAACAACTTGGGTTCTTCTGGTGTTCTCGGTGGACTTGTTTGATACTCTCTCTGAGATAGGCAAGTTCTTTTTATGGGACTTTGAAACACCAACATTTTTCCCTGTATTGTTTCATTTCAGCTGAATGAAGGATATATTGATCTTCTTGTGATGTAAGCACTATCCTTTGAATCATACGAATATCAAGATTAAGTTATTTTTCTTTTGAAAAAAAAAACTATATACCTACCCCACAGGTAGAATAAAAGGAACTAACATAAACATTTGAATTTCTTATTAAGGCACTCCATAAAAATATCAAGAGCCACGCGGTGGCAATGTCCCTGACTAAGTTATTTGTGGCTAGTTATGAAGAGAAGTTTTTTGTAATAGAAACATTGAGTTGTTTTTTGAATTTGATATGAAGCTAAATAATAATAGTTCAAAAGTTAAAATTGGATCATCAAATCTTTATGAGATAACTTAAATATGATTGAAAACTAAATTTTAATAATGTGATAAACAAACACTAGTTCTATATACATTTCAGATTATTTGGCCTAAAACAAACAAAGTATTTTTAATAGCATATTTAACTTTAATGTGAATAATACTTTAACACCATATCTATGTTTGTTTTTTCTTAAAATGAATATAATATTATATTGTTTTTTGTTTCTTTTGTTAATATAAAAATTAAATGGTTTTATTAATTATATTTTCTTAAAAATTGAAAAAAATCACTCAAAAACATTCTACTAATTTTTGAAAAACTATTATTTATAATGAGGAAACTATTATTTACTAAGTCTTTCATTTGAAATATAATTGCTCTTGAGGTTAACAAAATAATAATGTGCAAAATATAATTTCCCTTGGGGTTAATCAAATAATAATGTGCAATATCCAGCCGCTCTACAAATCTGCTATAGGTAGTGCCAGCATCTATCCATTTATCATGGGTTTGGAATTCACTTAGCAAATCATGTTTTTCACACATTTCAATAATATTATCTCATAAAGAGGGGAGCTTTACGGATGTGGTTTGATAAATAAAGTAAAATATATAAAAATATTTGGTGATAATTGTTTCTACGCCTTCCAATGAAGTTTCGAATAGGTAAACTATTAGTCAATCAAAATTGTTCATCAAAATTGTTCATTTCAAATATAAAGACTTTTTGCATTAATTTATAGCTCATATATTTATGACTTTCTCTACATCAATTTATAGCTCATATATTTATGAGACACCAACGCCAAAATGATTGGATTTCAGTGTTAATACATAGATCTTTTATAGGGCATAACTAAAAAGTTGTTATTAATTTAGAAAACAAAGTTTGAAAGATGTCATTGTTACTACACGCATATATTTTATATATTTTAATGTGTAGTCTCAACCTGATATACTTCATTTGTGATAGATAATATATAAAGGTTTTAAAAAAGACTAATGACTAGGAACTTAGTGACTATAATTTATAATGAGCAAGAGCTTAGTGTTTTTTTTTTAATGAAATTAGAAATTGTGATATTCCACATAGTTCGCTGAAAACAAACCTCATTCGGGAGTTGAATAGCTAAGGTTTGGGTGGAACATGATCATATGCATATGGATATGTTTTCCTTTAATTTTGAGGTAAAAGGACACGGTGAGAGGGTTCGACTAAAAATTAAGATATAGAGATTAAAACGTACACATATTAATTCTTTCTATGAGAAACTAATTTATTAAAAAGTACACGGATTTGTTAAAAAGTACACCGATTAATCTTCTTTGAAAAAATAATGTAGAGGTGAAAAAATGTAAAACCATTTAGTCTTGTTCAATCTTTCGTCAAGTAGAAAAAATTTATTACCTTCACTTTTTTTTTTTCATTTTTTTCTTAAAATTGAAACCATAGAAACTAATCTATAGTCGGTGATGAGCCTGCCTTCCCACATGAGAAAGGCTCCATTGGTGAGAATCTTAAGCACAATTGTGCTGTCGATAACTTTGAGAATATCGTAACCCATAGCAAGGAGTACCTATGTCCTTCTACGGGTGGAGTTCTATGCCCTTAGACTAACCTGGAGCCACGACTCTCTATAGAGAGGGTCACCATTAAGGGGTCATGTGTAGCAGGTAGCTCGGTGCCAGCTCCATGGATACCAATGTTTCCATACTTGGAATCTCGTCCCTCCATAAAAGAAAGAGAGGGAGGGAAACCCAACGGCCATTCCCGTGGTGGAGAATGGAGGGGAATAGAGAGGCCTCCACTTTGGAACCAAAAAAAATCCTTCCCTAAATTGGAGGAAACCCTAGAAACTATAAATAAAAAAAATTAAAAGTTAATGAGAATGGGAGAAGAGCTCACCTCAGCCACCACCTACAATGGCATGATCTAAGGAGAATGTGAATTGAACAACTCACAGTCACTAAGTCCACAACCCAGCTCTCAAAGGTTTGAGGGGGAGCTACCTGGAAGAGAAAAAAAAATTCATTAGTAAAATGAAAAGATGGCTTGATAGTCAACTAAGGAATCAACTACACATATATTCTGCAAAACATATTAAAAACCAATGCTCATTCAATATCATAACAGGGAATGGAATAGGGCAATGAGAGTGGTGGCCGACATAACTTCGACAAACTACACCTCAATTTAATATGTATATATCCAAATTACACCTCAAAATAATTTCACTTGATTATCTATGTACATTTGTATATTCTTGTAATTTATACACTCTTAGTTGGTTATTATAACGCCTTGTTTAAGTAAAATGTAAATACAATATTGATAAAATCTTTTGGTACTACTACACCTCAATTTAATATGTATATATCCAAATTACACCTCAAAATAATTTCACTTGATTATCCATGTACATTTGTATATTCTTGTAATTTATACACTCTTAGTTGGTTATTATAATGCCTTGTTTAAGTAAAATGTAAATACAATATTGAATAATTTCACTTGATTATCCATGTACATTTGTATATTCTTGTAATTTATACACTCTTAGTTGGTTATTATAACGCCTTGTTTAAGTAAAATGTAAATACAATATTGATAAAATCTTTCAGTACTTTTAGCATACATGTCGCTTATAAGAATTGAACCTGGGTAGGGAGAATAACATTCATTCCTCCCAACCACCCAAGCTACAACCAATGGACAAGAAAGAAAATTATGCACATAAGTAGAGATATGCTTTGAATTTTTATCCACAAGTCGGTAGTTGCATCGAATGGCAAATGCATGCCTAGAAAACCCAAAACCCAAAGATCAGATTCCCTACAACCACAGAGATCATTCACCACAGAGATTGGATTCCCTAGCGACCACAAAGATCATTCACCGGAGAGATGAAATGAGTTCGAGTACATCAATTCATTATGTTTGAAAATCGTCCGCAAGAGACAATGTTGATTATGCATATATCCTTTGTACCCTAACCTCAAAATCCCTAATTGATGGCTCAATTTCGATTAACCATTTTCTTCAATAGATCATGGGAGAGAGCCATTGTAGAGAGATTTGAATGGATCACCAGAGAGATCAAACCCTCCGTTGCAAAAAATCAAACTCTTCAAACATTATCAATTCACCAAAGAGATATGCTTCAATTCACTATAGAGAGCTTCATAAGTTTAATCTTAAAAGGACTTATGTTAATCTCATACCAACATTAAAGAAAAAAAGTTTGTTTATTCTCTTCAAAATAGAAGAAATACATCAACTTAATCTTCCTACATTTCTTAAACTATCTAAGTTTAACAATTTTCATACTTTACATTATAAAATCAAATTTAAATCAAATTTAATTTTGACATTTAAATTATATAAAATATATTAATAATAGTTTATATATATAATATAATATAGAATTTTGAGTTAAATATTTATGTGATTAAATAAGAAAATATAGAAGTTAGACATTCTTAAAACCTTCCAAAATTAATAAGAAATATATATATTGGAATTTTTAATCATACCCAATGGAAATTCGTTATCATCTCAATTAAAAATATACAAAAAGACTGTTAGACCATGCCATCAAACTCACGAAAAGTGTTAAACATATGGCAGCGAAGACGAACACTTTCTTGGGAGTCAGATGCATGGAAACTTTCGCGAAGCGGAGAAAATGATAGCGACTGGCAATGGCAATATGCTAATGTCAATACACCGCCTCCCAAAAACCTAATCTTCGATGAGTCATATAGGCTTCCATTGTATATTGAGATGAACTCAGTGGATGGTTATCGGGGTGTTGCCAAAGTTCTGCATGCAAGACATCCCTTCCTCCGTCACAAATTAGGGTTCCATGATCTCGACATTTATATTTTCATGGTCCCGGATGTGCATAGCAATGACAACCGTCCCATAATCTATGGCGACTTGTATCATATTCGGATTGATATAAATAGAAATGGTGGACTATCAATATTAAAGAAGCCAGTTCTAAGTTTAGTAAGGGAAACTTTTCTAAGTATGTTTTTTCCATTCTTGCACTATGCATTGCAAAGGCATTTTGATTGTGAAAACAGGTACCAAAAGATTTTTATACGTAGAAAGTGAAAACTTTTATTGGTCTTATAACCCATAATTTTTTCTGGTTTTAACAGTTCATCTCTGTAGAGACTAGACTTAGGTTCTATGCATTCAAATCCTTCAAAAGCCGTCAAGTTCGCAGTTATGGAAAAAAACTTGAACACATGGATTCTACCAATTTCCGTTAAATAATATATAAAACTTTTGTCATGCATGAATTCAAAGTGACTGGCTTAATTTGAATTTCATAGGAGTGAAATGATGCAAGACTTTTGTCATGCATGCATTCAAAGTCACTGTCTTAATTTGAATTTCATAGGAGTGAAATGATGCAGGATTTCCAGGTATGCCAGGTGAAAGTAATTAAAATTTCATAGATCAAAAGGTTTTAAAATTTCATATATCAAAAGGTTAAATATCTCTATCTTGATTTGGACAACCAATTTAAAACATTAAACGCCTTGATCTATGAAGCCAGTGTTGATAATGTGAGGGATCTTCATCATGAGGGAGATTAAAAATCCCACAAGCCCCACGCTTTTGTATAGAGTCCTCGGTCACTATTCTGTTACAAAACTTTTGTTCTCTCAAAATGAATAAAGCTAAAGCTTCTACTTCTCTCCCAAGTTATATCTCATGATTTGATTCTTATTCTCAGATATGTACTAAATTAGTTCAACCCTTTACTTTATTTCACGTACAACCATATGCCAAACCTGCAATGAATGACCAATATGGGGCCTTAGGGGCATCTTTTATTTACTTAATTTTACGTACAACCATATCTCAAACCAGCAATGAAGATCAAAATGGAAATGGACCCTGAGGGGCATCTTCTCATAATCACAACTCGATCTTGCAATAAAAACATCTTTATCATGAGGACATGTTATCTTTCCAGTAAAACAAGATTTGAAGAAGATACCAGGAAGACGAATTAAAAAACCCATAAATAGAAAGGAAGAATGGAAGGATGAAGAATAACAAGAAGCATAGAAATATTAGTTGAGTGACTGAGCGAGCTATTGACTTTTATAGGTCGTGGAGAAAGTATGCCAACAATTGAGTCAATAATCGAGTTAATTTTATATATCAGCTACCTGCAGCAATTGCAACTTGTGAAGGACACAGCAGTCTATGAATTCATAAAAGGCATAATAGCCTGCATGCTACTGATCTTCAGAACACAAACAAACACAATGGCTGATGATTCTTTATATAGGCCTCTTGGTAATTTGCATTGTCGTGGAGGTGGAAGTGCATGGTCGTGCATGTGTGTGACTGAGTGCATGGTTGTATAGGTGTGCGATTGCAGCTAAGTGTAGGTGTCCATTAGAGACCATAGAGATGGCATATGGCAGCACATGGCATAGATGGAAGATGGTGCCTGTAATTACGAGCAAGTCAGAAATAGCAGAGTAGTTGTAATCACATGCTCAAATTCCATTCCCTTTCCTTTGTGTCGTCCGTCCAATGTAAAAATAAAAAATATTCATTGAATAAAATTTCCAGCGAAGTAGTTGAGGAGCATGGAATGTATTAAAAGATGTTGCTGTGGCTTAATTTGCGAGCATTGAATGTATTAAAATGTGTTTCTGTGACTTAATTTGTGATACTTATACAGCTATCATCGTATCTAAAATTTACATCTTTCTCGGCGAAACCAACCCCTCTCCAACGAAAGGCTCTAATTCCTGGCAATTTCGGCTAATCTGTACAACCAAAAATAGCTTAACTAAGTAATCTTGGAAAACTAACAATCTATATTGTAAGTGATGATTAAAAAAACAAGGTGAAGTTATAAACACATTTACAGGTAAGTTGCTATTGTATGGATTCTCAAATGCTGTGTCTTTGGAAAAGGTAAGTCGCATTGCTGCACACAATCTAAGAGTAATACGTACACGTTATAAAGACTATAACATCCCACTCGATACGCATAAAAAATTTTCAGTCAAATCAACCATTAAATAAAATCAACCATTAAATAATGACACCGTATTTTCGTCCTACCCTGTAGGATGTCAGGAAAAAAATGATTAGCAACACGCTGCCAACTGTATTTTCGTCCACACAGGGTAGGATGTTAGAAACAAAATGATCATTTTATGTTTACGTAAGCTCGCCGCCGGGTCTTCGAGCACAAAGTCCCAGGCCTACGTCACCTATATAAACCAATAGGAAGTAAGATAAATCAAAATTTAAATAATTCCCCAAAAAAAATTAATACAAACTATAGCAAAAATTATATATTTTGGTTAAAGTTACTACAAATTAGTCCAAATAATTGCTATGACTGATTCATATATATCCCCTTGTCGGGGACATAATAAGTAATACCTTCATTCAAATTTCACTATAAAATTGGATAAAATAGTGACAACCCAAATTTACTTGCGACACACATTTCAATTCACTACTTTTCTAGTAAAAAACATTATATTAAAATATGTAATATAAATTTGGTTTAGCTTATTTATAGAAATATAGTGATTAATACCAACAATAAACCCAGTGTAAGATATCTGCAACATAGTTTATTTATATTTAAAGATCATTAAAATTGCACAGCCATACCAACAACCATTCCATTCATGATAATCTCAAGAATAGTCCACATGTGACTAATGGGTCGGCACGTCATGTGCAATCCTAAAGACAAATATATTGCATTGCAGTAGATAGAAGGACTAGGACAAGTGAAAAGGTTAGAGATGACAAAACAATATAAATTAGAATACGATTTGAATGTGACCAAGAGGACGACACAGGGGAGGTTAGAGGTGAAGGGACTCAGTTGCAACAGGTGCAACGACTACAACCACTGCAGAGGACAAAGATAAAAAACCATTGTAAATTACAATACTATGCTTCCAGTGCTTTTTCATACGTCATCAATTGCACGTAACGAGTTGAAACTAGAATCCTAAAAAAAAATTAGTTTGTTTTATGTACGTTTCATTAATAATCTTTTAAAGTTGTTTAATGAGGTAGGGAAAAAAACGCTATTGAGTTTATAAAGAAACATAGTTTCATAACAAAACCTAGTGGGCTTCGAGCCAATTTAGTGCCTTGTCAAAACAATAGACTTGATCTCTAAGCTACCAAGTCAAATTATAGCTTCTATAGGCTATAAGCTCGACATTCTCTTCATTTTCTTGAAACTTTTGGTGTAGAGAACTTTTCTATATTCTTTGCCTTAAAGAAACTTGTTCAATATTTATGTGACTCTATTCATGTTCTCAAATTTTCATTTTCAAAAATACCTTGTGATTATAAAGTAATTCTATATATACGAGTCAAAGATTACAAAATGTGTACTTTATCAAATAGGTTTTTACGCTTTCATAATTAGGGATTCTTATTTAATTGATAAACATGCTTTAGACAACATCTTGCTATCACATTTTGCTTTAAGAACCACTTCTCTTTGCTAAAATTTTCCACTTTATTTCATTGGTCCATGTGATTAGATTTGCAGAAACTCTTTGTGTGACACTAGAATATTGGCAACTTGAGTATTTTGTTAGGCACCTTCATCACCTTAATCGGGCGTTTCTTTATTTTTGCAAGATACCTATGTACACATAATTGACTACGACTTATACCATTCAATTATCCTAGAAAATTGCAACAACTATATACACATGAATAAAATAGGAACGATGCATAGACATTGTTAACAAACCTAGTTTAGTGTGCTAATTAAAGATCTATACCCATTTTTTCATATTGGGAAAATGGTTTATGGATCTATGCAGATTTATAATTCATGTTGATTGATTGTTTCCCTTACAAGAAACAAATAGAAAAAACAAATCTCGTTTTACATAAAGACATTTCCATTTCTAGATAATGAACAACATCACTACACCCACAAATTCACCTAGGTGTCTAAGACAAATACACGATACGCCTATAGATGTTTAAGAGAACTAAAAAAGAATGCATGTAGTTATTGGAACTGAGAATATTTTTTACCTCCTTGTTTATCTATATTTAAATCAGATGTCTATTGTAGATAATCATAGCCCTTCATTATTTTCTTTTGCTTTTGCTATTTACGTTATTTCTATTGCCTCTTCTTCACTCAAACATTTTTTGGATATTCTCTTTAATCCATCTTTAACACATAATTTGCAAGTGCAAGTGTTTTTAGTTTCTTCCTAGTATAGTGTAGCAAAGCATGGACAAAGCGAAACAAAGGAGAAAACAATAAAGTCCCTTTCTTCCTGCTCCAATTTTAAACAAATTCGGTGCAACCACATATGCAAATTGCAATCCTTCAAACACAAATGGCTTCACACTCAAAAAATCGGAATGGGAACAAATAGATTGGCGTTTAGCTCAATCACACTTGTTGAGATTACAAGATTTCCATTATAGTGTTGGAGATTGTCAGTTTGATGCATTAGCTATTCTTTTTCATTTTCGATATACATTAATTGAAATAAGAGAAGGCACAATTAATCATTTTCGTGTTTGTTTGGAATGTAGAGATGTTGCTGCACTTGAATCATTACAAACTAACTTGGAAACTGACTACTTGCATGATTTACATAGTATTTCAAACGTTGATGAATATCTAGATCGTATGTCTGAAAGTGCTTCCCAACCAAACGAAAAAAACCTTTATGGACTTTGGGTGACATTTTTTGTATCAAATGGTTTTCTAAATGGTTAAAAGTACCTAACACTCTTTGTTCATTGACAAAGTAGACACCATACCTTCATTTCAATACTAAAACAACATGTTATTGCTACAATCTAGTGTTCCATGATCAAAGACTAGCAGCTAGTCACTTTCAGCCATTAATTTCATATAGGATCCAACAAAAGAATGGACATATATACTGACCATTTTTTCAAAACCTTGATGTAGACACATGCAAAAACAAGGAATCCGATATTTCCTCTTTGCAAACAAAACTTTCTCAAGAAGGTTTATAAATGGTTCCTCAACCTAATGCAGATTGTCATGAGTCTCTTTTTGAATCTATTTGCAAATTTGCAACTTTCTTTGATAGCTATAGTCTCAGAAAAGCAACTACACAAACCTTTTGCAACTACCTACTTGGAAATGATAGCAGAGCAATCAAAACACTAGAGACATCTATCGCTAGAAATATAGCCAGTAGAAAATTTTGCTTGACTAGTTGGAAAGCATATGTTGTACTTTTGACAGAGCCATATTGCATCGGTCATATAGAAGGAGACCAATTTTGCATTCAATGATTATTTGAAATGCTAAATAGTAACATATACCTATGGAATACTAACTCCAAAAATATTATTGCAAAGTTTTTCCCATCAACCAAATCATCTAAAGAACTATATCTGCTACAACATCCTGTCACAAATTCACATTCACATTTCAAACCGTTGATAAATATGCCTATTGAACCAAACAATTTGCAAAGCTCGACTTCATTAACCGATAATATTCTTCCTTTCACAACAAACAAACATAGGAAAAATAAATAAAATCTCGCGTCCTGAATACCACATTGAAAAAAACAACTGCACTAACTTAGAAGCTCTGACAGAAACACAAATCATGGTTAATAACACAAAGCAACAACATACGTTTGTCAAGAAGTAGAAAATACAACCTCAGCAACTAGACCCAGATAGATCTTACTTGTCAGTTTAGACAAACTTTGAACCATTGCAAAAGACCTTCCAATGTTGGAATGCAGATTCTTGTGCAAAAAGTTTGCGCTCATTGAAAAAAAAATCGCTTTAAGGGAGAAGCCACTCATCAAAGACACATGAAATTTGAAAAAGGAAACAAAGCAAGCTCAATACCTAAACCTAATTCAAGATATGCCCATATACCCATGTGGCATTTGCCAATGCTTACATTTCAAAGCCAATATGCGTACAATAAACAAAGGAATAATACTAGCAATTAGATATTTTGCATCTCTTACCAATTTTGGTCTCCTTTAAACTCATAGAAAAATTTGCAATTTTTGCAAGAAGGAGCTAACCAATGGGTGTTTTCCAACATATGCATCACCTTCACAAATTCGTCGCAATATTCTATTGCCATCTGTGAGTGCATTGACATCGCTAAAGAACGTTTGGTGTCACCTAGAACAACATTTGCACAAATTAGACAACTTGGCTATAAAAGAGCACAACTAGGACTCACTGGAACAATAATCAATGTTCCAGCTGATTTAGACAAGATTCAATTGGCTTTGCCTAGAAACCTTGACAACACGACAATAATTGTCTTTATTCTAAAGAGAAAATTAGAGTACAAAAATGCATTCCTGTCTAGAAATATTCGCCCAAAAGTTGTGATGGTCGCACTTAAAGACCTTTGAAAAACCAAACTTTACAAAGACGAAAAAATTGTTGTCAACCAAGATTGGGAAAAAAATATTTAATAAAACAACACAACAAGAGGTAAACACCTTGTCTCCTCTTAAAGAAACACAAGCAGATGAAAATGAAAATGACATAAATATGGTATCTGAAACATTAATACATGGATATGGAGAAACAAATATTCTATATTACTTAAGAAATAAAATAATAGAAATAGCACCATCAGAACACTTTAGTCAACTAGGCATCTTCCAAGATAAGTATTCAGAGGAATTGAATTTCCCTACAATTTTTTTTGGATTTAATAGACCAAAGGACATTCTTAATCGCTTCTCCTATCAACATATAGAAAAATGGGAACTAGAGCACGAAAGTAAATACTTCGAGAAACATGGCACAAACATATTCTTCAAGGTAGTTAAATTCATTATAAAACAACTACCTAATACTGCATGGATATCAATCCACATTGGCGAACTAAAAGGGAAAAAAATAATAGCCAGATAAGTAAAATCAAAAGACAACCCCAAAAAATTCTTAAAACTCCAATAGCCTATCTTTCCTTGAAAGTGATAAGAACATCACCTGACTATTATGAAAATATGAAAACAGATATTTTTGCTATGATTCGACAACTTGGCCAACCAACTTTTTTGTAACGTTTACAAGTGTAGAACATATTTGGAATCCTTTATGCATAGAGTTGGAACAAGTTACATAAAACAACCGATAAAATGCACCTAACAATTTGCCGACAGATATGATTGATTCACTAATTAGAAAACACCTGGTCATTTGTAGCCATTACTACAAACATAGAATAGTAGCATTAAAGAATTTGCTATTTAAAAATGAACATATATTCAGAAAGGTACAAGATTTTTTCTTCACAACAGAGTTCCAACAAAGAGGAAATGAGCATGAACATGACCTTCTGTGGATTAAAGATGCACCAATCTATGGAAAAAATACTAACTGTGAAATTATTTCTTTCATTGATCGCTACCTGTCAACAAACTCTACTTTCTTAGATTAAAATCTTTTAAAAATTCAAACACACCACCACACAAAAACTTGTAGAAAGAATCAACACTCCAAATGAATATTCAACTTCCCACTACCCGCTATTGATAAAACTATGATATTGGAACCATTAGAACATAGTGATAATGTTTTACAAAAAAAATCCAAAGAAATTGTCTACATTCTGGAAAATCGAAAATATAAAAAAAAACACTAGCTTTGACGATTTCCTAATGGACTTTCAATTAACAAGAGACAATTACATTTTGCTTCTTCTCTCTTTGCTTGATCGCACTACATGTCATGTCCCCACCCCTCTATAGAGAGAAGATGCGAGTATGTTGCTATCAATCCGGGAAAACTATCCCTATTAACATAATATAAAATGGATGAAACTTAAAAAACATACACAGATGTATAAACCATGCAATCTACAGCAAAAGCATACACATTCAAGCATTCACATACATTTTTTTCATACTCATAAAACTAGCAAATTTCATCATGTTCAAGCATTTAACATGTTGATGATAATTTATGAAGAAAACACAATTGCAGAGTTAATACAAGAATACTTATCTTGATAAGAAGCTTCCCCACAACTAGCTATGTTGCTGCAAAGTTCCACCCAACCATAGGCCAGTGTGCTCCTTACTCTCTCAACATCACTGCCACCCCTGAGCTGGGAATGCCTTACATAGGGAACTAGGGGACACAGACTTACACACGGTAAGGCCAAACACCCACAGTCAATCCAATAACCACATCCAAACATAGTTAGCCCGCTAATAGATGGATTCTTGGACTTACTTAGCCAAGCCAACACAGAGATTCACTACACAGCAAAATACACAATTGTGGGTTGAGTAAAACACTTTTGGCAACAAAACGAATTGCCAAGATGGGAGAAAACAGCCCCCTAACAGCAATTCGATTTCTAGGAACGCTTTGGCCCTAACGTGGCCAAAACGGACTCAACAACACCCAAGAAAATCATGGACTCTTCCTCAATCCACTGGGAATTACCAAAACGATTTCCATCTTGGAAAATGATGAGGAAATGCTGCAAAAAATAGTGGGGGAAGAAACCCACCCCAGATCATTACCCAAAATGAATTTCACAACCTAGGGAAAATGAAGAACACGGCTGAGGAAAAATTAGCACTCCTGCATGAGGAAAGAAACTTAGCTGCGTGAGAGGGAGAGTGATCCGCTCCCTTCTTCCACGTGAGGGATAATGGGTGAAAGATCTCCCTTGGGCATGCGTGGGGGAAATGGCCTACGACCCTTCCCAAGAATGACGGATCCACCCACCTCTATAGCTGTCCATGCTTCACGCCCCTCAAGGAAATAACTGCCCCCAACTAATTACTGTAGAATTTAATTGGTTGGTGAATAAGACAAGAAAAGGTGATTAAGACAAAAAGGTGGTTGACATCTATATGGGTTCTTCTCTTGACACATGGCCTTTTCCCATTGGCTCAAGGTTTGAACATTCTCCCCCCCACCTTATCCTTAGGAAAATCACACCCCCATCTCTTTAACGTTGTATTGACATACCTAGTTGTGGGTATTTAATTAAATTGCATATTTACATGATGTTTAAATTATAATGTGTCAGTTAGCACAAAATACCATCGGCATCAATTTTAATCGCCGAAACATAAAATGACAAATCAATAGCGGGGATTTTTCCTTTAGCTCCACACCACGATTAATTACAATAGTTACATAATATATATTTAATTCAAATGGGATCAAAACTGGGGTGTTACATTCCCCTCCCCCTTCAACAGCACTATCCTCAGTGCTCATCAAAACTAAACAAAAATGCTTCCCTAGAACTACCTCAGTGCTCTGCAAAATTAAACAAAAATGGATGTGCCAATCGTATGCCATCCTCTAGGTCCCATGTAGCCTTATCGTTATTGTGGTGCCCATTCTGGATTTTCACTTGTCCAATGGTACGATCTGGAACCCCCCCTTGGTCCCACTACGTAGTTGTCTTGCATACAGACTCCTCCAAGTTCTTGATTGCATGCATCAGTACACACCACCGAATCTTTTTCTATTACTGGAGAATCCTTCTCCATAGCTTGGAACATCTCCAATGTCTTTGGAAATCCATCAATACCTATGCTCAATCCCCAAGCAATGAGTAAATTCCAACGTCATATTTACAAGGTTTTTCAAAACTCATGAATGAATCACATGCACATGTATATCGACAGAAAATCAATAAGAAGTTGCCAAGTGAACCAAATACTTATCTTGCATAAGTATGTTCTTTTGGTTCCACATGTGTCCAACTGGGCTTAATAAAACAATGGCACTCACGACCCTGCCTCACCTCACACCTGGGTGTGCATTAAAGGGTAGCCAAATTTCTGCAAGCCTCAGATCACCCGAAAATATCTTTCAGTTGAGATATGACAGCTCTGCTTCATAGCCTAAAAGTCCGTCTAGGTTCTCACCAAGATCGGTGCCTCCTTTCTGGACACCACAACAATTAATTCACATGTCAGATTCATTCATATAAGGTGCAATCTATAACAGGATTTTCAAAACCATGGTTACATCATATGCTCATGTATATTTACAGGAATCAACAACAACAACAGTTTGATAAGTAAACCAAATACTTATCTGTATAACATATCTCAACCAATATTTGGTAGCTCTACATTAGATCCCAACACCTCTCTGGGTGCTTAATGGAAGCTCTGCTTAAGGCTCAACACTTCCTCTCAATGCTTACCAATGCTCTGACATTATCTGTGTAGCATCTCTCGACTGAGATTGGGTAGCTCTGCTCCAGAGCCTAACACCTCTTTGGGTGCTTAATGGAAGCTCTAGATTAAGAGCATAGCACCTCCTCCAGTGCTCGCCAAGCTCACAGACTTCCTTTCCAGATAGGAAAATGAATCAACTCACTTGTCAAATTCATTTCTATAAGATGCAACCTTTAACAATATTTTTCGAAAATCTAGACCGCATCATATGCATATGAATAATCACAGAAATCAACAAGGGTTTTCCAAGTAATCAAATACTTATCTGTGTAGAATCTCTCAACTGAGATATGGTCAGCCCTGCTTCAGAGCCTAACACCTCCTTGGGTTCTTAATGACAACTCTTGTATTAAGTGCCTAGCACCTCCTCCAAGTGCTTACCAATGATTAGGAGCTTCCCTTCTGAACACCATAATACCTAGGGTTTATTCTCTTCACGGAGCCCCCACTCTCGTGACAGTACCCTTACAATGTGAATGTGTGCGTAGAGAAGTCTAACCGGATTTCTTACGCCCTGGATGTCCCCAGTGATGCATACCGGTGCCTAGCTAGCAGGGGGGGTGAATCTATGTACTCTCATACATCCTTCCAGAGGAGTCATATTTCTTAAACACATCCTCCCAAGAGCTATGTACTCCAGGGCGGAGCACCATCATCTCTCCTGCATTACATACAAGCATGCAATTTATATGAGATGTCATTATAAAAATAATTGCAATTATAGGTTCTCAAACCTATTCCAGGCACATCCCTCCGAGAAGCTATGTATCCAAGTACATCCTTTCAAGGATCTATGTACAACCAGTACATGTTTTCATCATCTCACCTGTGTTACGTACAAGCATGCAGTTCATATGAGAGTCATCATAAAAATTTAATCATAGATTTTGAAATCTATTTCATGCCTGGATACATTTCCAATTATCAAATGATTAATAACATTGATAGTCAAATCCAAAATTTGAANTTGTAATCATGAGATCGCCTTCATATTGTTTGGATTTTGCAAGTGTGGATTACTCATTCCTAACTTACACATGATGCCCAAAACTTGGACATTCACATACAACATGTCATCTTGACACCATTTTAGATCAGCAAAACAATTAATAATATTCGATTAACAACAAAATTTAAAATCTGAAGTTCAAAATCTATTTTGTTCAAAACTTAGATTTCAGTCATGAGATCCTTCTCATAGCACGTGGAAGTTTATTTCCTTGGTTAGATTGGGTACAACTAGACTGCTCTGCTCCAGTCATTCTACCTGCAGTCTTCAGGAAAGGCCATTTCTTCACGGAACTACAAGTTCAGATGAAGGCTTCCTCATCCTATACATAGACTCAGTTTTACCTACAAAATATCCTTCAATAAACCTCCTATAGTATCCTGCAATTCCCACAAAATATCTTATATCTGTTAACTTTTTTTGAGTAGGCCAACTCATCATGGCCTCAATCGTTTCAGGGTCTACCGATATTCCTTTATCTAAGATAATATGACCCAAATAATGAATTCCATCTTTGTAGAAGTCATAGTTGCTCAACTTTGCATACAGCTAATGCTTCTTGAGCAATTTTAAAATCAACCACAACTGTTCCACATGTTTTTCCTCATCCTTTGAATAAATAAGAATGCCATCAAGGAAAATGAGAGCAAAGTTTCCCAAGTACCAACCAAAAATATTATTCCTGAGGCATATAAACATAGTTGGTGCATTTGTGAACCCAAATGGTACCACAACGAACTCATAAGATTCATACCTTGCTCTGAAGGTTTCCTTATGAACATCTTCATCCTTGATCCTTACCTATTGGTCACTAGACCTTAAGTCAATCTTGGAAAACACCTGTTCTCCTCTCATTTGATCAAAGAGGTCATCAATTCCAGGCAAAGGATATGTGTCCTTCATAGTGAATTTGCTCAGCTTCCCATAATCAATACACAACCAGAATGTACTATCTTTCTTTTTCACAAACAAAAATGGTGTTTCCCAAGGAGGCACACTTGGTCTGAGGTAATTCTTTTCCAACAAATCTTGTAGGTGCATGTTCAGCTCTAGCAGTTCTGGTTTGTTCATCCTATAGGATTTCTATGACACTAATGTGCTCTAAGCACAAGCTCAAAGGTAAAATTAATGTCACTCCTTAGAGAAAGCCTTGGAATTTCACCGAGAAGAACATTCCTGAATTCCTATCGCATATGAAATCCCTCCAACCTAGGAGTATCATACTTTGCTGCCTCCAAAACATGAGCTACATACACTCTGCAACCTTTCCCATAGAACTTCTTCAGCTACATTACTGAAGACTTCCTTCCAGAGATCACTTTTGGAATTCCTTTCACAACCCTTACGTTTCCTTCTTCATCCAAGCACTCAAAAGTCTTGTTTTAACAATCAAGATTTTCTCTATGTGCTTCCAACCAATCCATTCCAATGAGGAAATCATATGATCCAAGTGGAAAAAAATTTATATCTACACAGTGAGTAACCCATCCATGACCAATGGACATTTCATTACCACCTCTCTTACATCCTTCTGGATTCCAGTGGCTAGTTGGAATAACCATGATATTCTATGCTTCGATTTCTTCAAAGTGCACATCTCAACAAGTCTAGGGATGATATGGCTATGAGTTGACCCAGGGTTGATCAAAACAGAAACTGTCTGTTCAGTAATCTCACCCTCAACTTCCACCATAGTTGAGTTATGACTTTCCTGGCGGTCTTCTAATGCTGCATAAATTTTAGGAATGATCCATGCTTCCTGGCCCATGGTTTCATCTTCTTGGGTGCTAGGGACTTGACCCTCATTCCTATTCTCAAGCGGACAACACATGCGCAGATGGGGTCCTTCACTTCCCTAATATTTGAGAGGTTCCTTTGGATTTTTCCTCATCACTCTGGTCGGATCAATCACAGCTTGTGATGGCTTCCTTTGCTGCTTCGGGAGGCGAGGAGGTTTGAAACCTGTCTTCCTTGGGTTAAGCTTCTCATTCTTCTCGTGGGAACTTCTCCTACTCCCTTCTACCTCTATTAACTGATGCCTAGAGTTTATTTGCCTTTGGAGATCTACCAAAATCTGTAGCATGGCGGTAGTCAACCGTTTTTGCTCTACTAGAGCCTTGACCAACCTTTTATTTTCTTCTTTGCAATCCTACAACTCTGCCCTCAAGCTTTTTATGGTAGATGCAGCATCTGGGGAACTCTCTTATTCCCACTTCTCAATAGCTTCAGTTCCATGACCTTGGATATTGTAATATGGCCTCACACACCCTTCCCCATGTGGACAAATCTGACGCAAATGGGGTCCTCCACATCTCCAGCATTGGAGTGGATTTCTGCTCTCTTGTGGATCTCTTGGATTTTACCCCATGGCATCTTTCCCATGTCCACAGGGATCCTATGCATCATCCATGCTATTAATATTCTTGGTGCTGGCCTTCTTGACCCTCTTGGTTGGACCAGGATCAACTTTTCAATTTTCACTATGACTCTGCAAAATGTGTTAACAACAACATTTGTTAGTCAATCTTAGAAATTCAAACAATTACTTACCAATTGCTTCTTACAGGCATGAACAGTCGGTGTTCCTTTCGTTGGGTTGGCTAAGTTTAGCAATTCTGCTAGTTAGCACTCCTTCTTGTTGTAGTTTCCTTTCTGCAACAACAACTATCTCAAGGGAACAACGGGGGTCAAGGGGGACAATAGGGGTCAAGTTTCCTTCGATTTCGCGCAATCTGGCACATAAGAACGCTACTATTTTTCACCTTTCTGGTCCCTGTAAATCCCACTGAAAAGCCTGCTAAAATTCTTTATTTCGGAGCAACTCAGCTTTTCCACCCGATTGGCAAACTCATCGAAGTTCTTCAATATGTCGGCTCGACTCACATTTTCCCTTTCGACACGTCAGCAAAACTCATCATTTCTTTCCAGTCGAAAAACTCGTCTTTTGCTTCCGATGTGTCGGCAGAACTCCCGAGTTCATCCGATGTATCAGCAAGCTTTCCCTTTTCTTGCTAATAGGAAAACTCATCAAACTTTTCCAATGTATCGGAAAAAATTACCGATTTCACCCAACACGTATCAGAAACACTTCGTCTTTTCTTTTCGATATGGGATTTTTGACACTTAGACAAATTTTTGAAAAAATTTATTTCTTTCCTCGGCATCAGCAAATCTCATCTGAGATGCATCGGAAAACTTAGCTGAGATGCATCGAAAAACTTATCCAAGATGCATCGGAAAAGTCATCCAAGAAATTCTTCCTTCTTTCCTCGGCATCGGAAAAACTCAACGTTTTTGCCCGATGCACGTCGGCGAGACTCGCCCGATACGTATCGACGAAACTCACTGAGTTCATCTGACATGCATCGGAAAAACTCCCAAAGTTTTTTCGACATGTCCATACTTAGACAAATTTCTGAAAATGTTTCCATCTCTTTTCCTGTCATCGGCTCAACTCACCAAGTTCTCCCGATGTGTATCAGCAAAACTTACTGAACTCAGCCGATGTATCGGCGAAACTCACCAAGTTTACTCGATTTTCACACTTTGAAATTTTTCGAAATGTTCTTCTTTTTTTCCCTTCATCGACTCAACTCATCCAGTTCAGCTGACACTATATCGGCAGAACTCGGCCAACTGAGCCGACATATGAAAATTTCCAACACTTAGGAAAATTTTTGAAATTTTTTTGTTGGCCTGTGCTCAACAAAGGGTAATCCTTCCTCTGCCATTGCCCATATTCTTGGCCCATTGAGTCCCAAAGATGCAACATGGGATATGATACCACACGTCATGTCCCCACCCATTTATAGAGAGAAATGTGACTATGTTGCTATCAATACGGGCAAACTAGCCCCATTAACATGATATAAAATGGATGAAACCTAAAAAACATACACAGATGTATAAAACATACAATCTACAACAGAAGCATACACATTCAAGCATTCACATACATGTTGTTCATACTCATAAAACAAGCAACATTCATCCTGTTCAAGCATTTAACATGTTCATGATAATTTACGAAGAAAACACAATTGCAGAGTTAAATACAAGAATACTTATCTTGAGAAGAAACTTGCCCGCAACTAGCTATGTCGCTGCAATGTTCCACCCAACCATAGGCCAGTGTGCTCCTTACTCTCTCAGCATCACTACCACCCCCGAGCTGGGCATGACTTCCATAGGGAACTAGGGGACACAGACTTACACACAGCAAGGAAAAACACCCACAATCAATCCAATAACCACATCCAAACACAGTTAGCCCACTAACAGATGGATTCTTGGACTTACTTAGCCAAGCCAACACATGGATGAACTACACAACAAGATACACAATTCTAGGTTGAGGAAAATAGTTTTGGCAAAAAAATGAATTACCAAGCTGGGTGAAAATAGCCCCCTAACAACAATTCAATTTCCAAGTACGTTTTGGCCCTAATGTGGCCAAAACAGACTCAACAACACCCAATAAAATTGTGGTCTCTTCCTCAATCCATTGGGCATTACCAAAACAATTTCCAGCTTGGAAAATGATGGGGAAATGCAACAAAAAATCATTGGGGAAGAAACCCACCCACAGATCATTACCCAAAATGGATTTCCCATCCTAGGGAAAATGAAGAACACAACTGAGGAAAAAATAGCACTCCTGCGTGAGGAAACAAAATCAGTTGTATGAGAGGGAGAGTGATCCGCTCCCTTCTTCCACATGAGGGACAATGGGTGAGAATCCTCCCTTGGGCATGTGTGTGGGAAATGGCCTATGGCCCTGCCCAAGAATGATGGATCCACCCACCTCTACGACTTCCCATGCCTCACACCCCTCAAGGAAATAACTACCCCCAACAAATTCCTGTAGAATTTAATTGGTTGGTGAATAAGACAAGAAAAGGTGAGTAAGACAAAAAGGTGGTTGACATCTATATGGGTTCTTCTCTTGACACATGGCCTTTTCCCATTGGCTCAAGGTTTGAACATTCTGCCCCCCCTTATCCTTAGGAAAATCATGCCCCTATCTCTTTAATGTTGCATTGACATAGCTAGTTGTCGGTATTTAATTAAATTGTATATTTACATGATGTCCAAAATTATAATGTGTCAGTAAGCACAAAATACCATCGACATCGATTTTAATCACTGAAACATAAAACGATAAATCAATGGTGGAATTTTTCCTTTAGCTCCACACCATGATTAATTACAATATTTACATCATATATATTTAATGCAAATGGGGTAAAAACTGGGGTGTTACACTACATTTATACAAAAATGAGATCCCTCTGAAATTTGGATAAGCCCATTTGCGAATTCAATATGAAAACTATGGAAAGTGAATACATATGCACAGTTTGTGTTAGACGCCTATGCAGCAGCGACATATGTTAGCTCTTACATAACAAAATTTGATCACGATATGACAATTTCCTTCAAAAAACTTAAAGACCAATGTGTTGCTGATAATGATGGGAAAATTCATACCATACGCAAACTTTGCAATGCACTTTTGAATATGCAACAAATTTCCATTAGACAAGCAGTCCATGTCATTCTATCATTGCCTCTTTATTCATCATCAAGAAGTACAATTTGCATAAACACTGCACCGGATGATAAAAAAATAGCTGTGTTGAAAAGGCCTTTGCTTTTGGAACAAGAGCCTGATGATTTTGAAGACATTGTGTCCGCTTCTATTTTAGACAAACACATGGCACATCCTGAAGAGCTTGAAAACATTTCATTGGAAGAATTTTCATCTTGTTGTTGCTCTCTGCATGGAACAACATTCAAAAGAAATAGGCCATGTATCATACATTACAACGACAACAAAAAGATCCTGAAAATTTTTTTCGAGAAAAAATGATCCTTTATGTTCCACACAGAGATAAATGTGTCTTTCACAAAAACAAATTCAAAACACGGTCTCAAGCATTTATGATATGCAAGGAAAAGATAGATTCTATTGAACAAAAGTTTGTAGCGACTTCATAAAAAAAATGGGGTTGCATTGATATGGCATCTAAAGTCATTGCACAAAACAATGTCCAAGTCTCTTGTCCTGCATCACCAAAAACATAATCACTAACATTCCTTCATTTGAGCAATTCGACGTTCACAATGACGTCTTACGCAAAAACCTGAACCAGAAAAAGGGATGGAATTAAGCAAAAATGATCTGAAAACCCATTTTTTCTCTCCATACATGAATATCATGCTCTAAGAAAAACATTGAATAATGAGCAAGAAACAATTGCAAAAGAGATTATCACAAGAAAAAAATTGATCCCCTGAGTCCAATCTACTTGTTCTTGACTGGTGGAGTGGGAACATGAAAAACACATACTGCAAAAATAATCTACCATGGTTTGTTACAATATTATGATAAACAAATCGAAAGTGATCCTCTGAAAAAGAAAAGGGTTAATTCTTGCATTCACTAGAAACGTTGCATACAATGTTTGCAGTGTTATAGTTCATTATGCTCTAAGATTGCCATTTGTCTCTCTAAAAATGGTCCCTCTAAATTCCAATACACTTGACCTCTTGACAAAAGAATATGCACAACTAAAAGTTTTGTTAATAGACGATGTCTCTTTAATAGTATATCGAATTATTTTTAACATAGACAAGAGACTAAGAGAAATTATGCATAACGCAACAAAATCTTTTGGTGGTCTCGATGTTATTTTTTACGGAGAATTTTTCCAAGCGCAACCAATTCATGATTCTTGGATTTTTGAAAACCCTAGACTCCATCAACAAACATTTCCATACAGCTTTTGGACTAACAATGTTATATTCTATCAACTTAAGGCAATGGTCAGACAAAATAACAATGAATTTATAGATGTTCTAAATAGAATGTGAGCATGCTCACATACAATGGATGACATTGAATTCTTAAACCAACAGTGTTACAAACCACCGCCAATGGACCCAACATTCCCTTATCTATTCCACACTAACAAAGATGTACAACAACATAATTCAAACATGCTATCGATAGTCAATAAGGATCCATTTTCCTTCATCGTAGAATATGGAAAAATTGATCCACTTGACAAAAAAAAACAAACATTCAATGCAAGGGAATTTCCTTCTACAATAAAATTGAAACAAACATGCTTGTTGAACTCATAGCAGGAAACTACTCAATAGAAGATGGTTTAGTAAATGGTGCAGAAGGGTTATTTAGATATTATACCAGAAATAATCCTGACTTTATTTGGATTGAATTCCTGGACACAAAAGTTGAATGTGTCGCCTGTTTACTTCTGAGATCAAATCTTCATGGACATCGACCAAAAGAATCACATTGCAAACAACTACTGAAAATACTAGCAGTGTCATGCGAACATAGTTTCCAATTCAACTAGCTTGTGCATGCACGATCCATAGAGCACAAGGTCTTACAATGGAAAAGTTGACATTTAGTCCAAAACGGGTTAGAAAACATGGGCTTGTTTACACAGCCCTTTCTCACATCAAAGATATGAAATTTCTTTATCTTTTAAATAAGTTAGAGAAAAATAATTTCTCCCTTTGTCCAACAATAGTTGTTGAAATAGACAGACTACAAAAAACACATGCATGGCATTTTCAATATGGCTTGAATTCGATCCCAAATAGGAATCATATTCTTGTTTGTTCACTGAATACTCGCGGCTTATGTTTTCATAGTGATGAGGTCACAAACAACAATGAGTTGGTGCAATTAGACATATTTTTTTTACAAGAAACACATTTTCACTTGCCACCAAACGAAAAAAAATAAAAGACAACTACAATAGCCTAATAACATTTTTCAGTCCATGGTGTTCTTACATTGATTAAAAAAAATATTTTCATTGTCAAATCTGAGAGTTACGCAAAAAATCAATTGAGGCAATTGCCACGGATATATTATTAGGATGCATTCTCTTAAATATAATTAACATATATGTTGCACCACATGCTCAGCTAGAAATCCTCTTTCATATACTAGAGCAAATGTTATCAAACACCATAAACAACACACACTTTCTGATAGCTGGCAAATTTAACATTGACATGCTACAAGAAACATATTAAAAAAAAACTACATCTTTTTATGGAATCAAGGTGTCTGACACTTAAAACAACAAACTCAACGACTATCTTAGGCTCAATGATTGACCATGTTTGGGAAAGCCTACAAATCACTGATCTTGTTTTCACTATCTCAGATGTGTACTGGAATGACCACAATCCCAGTTTCTTATCTATCCCTACACATTTCAAATTGTTTATTCATGGAAACTGACTTCTAACAATCGTGATTTTTTGTTCAAAACATAGACACCACCTTAACAAATCATTCCAGTAACATTTGGATTTCTTTCATGGTGTCAGAAAATATGCTAAGCATTTTATTTGCTTTCCATTGTTCTGCGCACATGAAAAAAAAAACAATTCTAATTTACAACACTCCTGTTTTATATGCGTCTTTCCACAACGACAAAGAAGAAAAACAACAAAAAAAGAAGAGAAAGAAAACATTGCCTAGAAATTGATACAAGCAATAACCAAAAATAAAAAAATACAATCAATACATTGTCGACAGTAAAGCTAAGCAAAAATAAAAATTGAAAACAAAAAAAACAGAGAGATTTGTCACAAAAAAAATATTGTGCGTGTTTACTGCACTGGAATTGTATTACGGTTATGTGTAGAAAAGGTAATTCAATTCAACATTCTTTTCTCTTTTTTTCTATGCTATTTTCTCCACATTTTTTTGCATAATTTTTTGATGTGCAATGCCACTTTACTCTTGCTTTGTTTGTTTATGTCTTAACATAATTGCAGTGCATAGAATTATTAATGCTTAACAATTGTGACAAGCACACAAAAAAGAATAGTTGCATTGTATCTGAAGTTGTCATGGAGACAGCACAACAGGAAAATGCTCCAGCAATGGATGCAGCATAAAACAAAAATAACCCCAAGAGGTTGTTCTCATTCATGTTCTTTTGCACTGTATACATTCAACTTTTTTAATAAACATATGCATAATTTCATCGACCTTTATTCATTGTCTCTTTGAAAATTGAAACGTCCTCATGTATCTTCATTATGTGACTTGTAGAATAAAGCAAACACCAATCCATCCATATACCATCATAAAACACTGTACAACAACATATGGAAATGCATTCGAAGGGGATGTTTTGTTTATCTATGGCCCTTCACAAAACAAAAATCAGAATTCCCCTATCAAAACAAACATTTTGCATGCAGACTTGGTAGACAAAGATGGACAAATGACTATCACATCCAGTGTTAATGACAACTTGATCAAACGATTTGCTAGTTTCCTCCAACCTCGAAAAAGTGTCTGAATCAACAAATTTGGCTTGAAAAAAAGGTCAATATGAACGAGGCAATGCAAAATATTTGATTGTCATGTTGGCAAACACTACAATTGAAACAATTGGTCTAGTTTGTGTCGTGCGGAGACTTCCTCTGGATATGACGATTTCTGAACTTTTGTTTTCAAATGATAACTATGTTGTTGGCACAATTGCAACAATAATTGTCACAGCTCAGTACAACAACCGACAATTTGATTTCTACATCAAAGATGGTGAAACAACGAACGACCATGCAACTGTAAAGATATATTGCTTGCATTGAAATATTATCATTGCAAAATACTATTTCATTTTTTCCCTACTTTGCAATATGTGTGTGTGTGTGTGTGTGTGTGTGTGTGTNTCTTGCTTCTATAGCTACAAGTCGGTGAAACATAAAAAGAGCTTTTCTTGAAGGTGCAAGAGCAGCTTGCATCTGATGATGCACCATTTTATCTTTTAAAAAACATAGTCAACAACGGATC
Organism: Pseudotsuga menziesii; assembly: GCA_001517045.1. NCBI lineage: Eukaryota > Viridiplantae > Streptophyta > Pinopsida > Pinales > Pinaceae > Pseudotsuga > Pseudotsuga menziesii. Next base: position 176,872 of record LPNX010047999.1, read on the forward strand.
AAGAGGTGTTCATTTAATACGCACATCAACATTCACGTTTATTGATCCATTAAATGATCACTATGCAATTCAAAACCTTGTACCAGTTGCTGAATGAAAAACACAGGTTCCTTTTTTCTATACACTTGATTTTTTTCTTTGCTTATTTTCCCCTATATCAAATTGCCCACGCAATAAGCAAAACAAATTATTTTTCTTCCTTTTTTTAAGCTAGAGTAGACAAGAAAAGCATGTTTCTGCTTTTGTTTCATTAAATAATAAAACCACCAGCTATGTGTCTTTTTTGTCATCTCTTATGTTATATAACTATGGATTTTACAAATCCAAGGAATTCTCAAAGCCAAAAATGTCTTTGCTCCTCCATTTAGAGCTATCTGCAACACCTGCAACTTTCCAATGCTACAAAATTTTCATCTCTGTACATTCTGCAAACATGAAACTGAAACTCGATATGAACACAACCTTGAATGCAATTTGGACACAACAGATGGACCGATGGAATGCACTTTACAAGGCCCATTGCTAAAACAGACTTTCCCAACAATTGCAGTTGTTTCATATGAACAATACTGTCAAAGTGTTTCTTTAGTGATATTCAACCTACAAAGATTTTTCCAAGAAGGCCTTTTCACCTTGGCAATGGACAACATAATAACTGAACTTGCAAGACCTTGACAACCAATACAAAATCACAGGTTTGCTTCTAGTCCCTTGCTCCTATTTTAAAGCCAAATGCCATATTGCAGTAAAAGTTTAAAAACTAGTCTATGTATTCTGAATTTCAATCAAACAATATTAAATGATATAAATAATACTAAGTGATTGTATAAAGAAATTGTTAGTTTGTGAGAACATTCCTTGTTAGATTTTTTTATTTGGTCATCGAGCAACATTTGGTATCATTACTTTTAACCTAAAAAAATTTATTCCCTTGACTCAAACACTAAATCATTAAATATTTTAATGTTGGTCATATTTATCTCCTTCTTTAATAAAACTTATTGAAAACAAGAAAACAAGTTGCATTTGTTTTTCCACTGCCATTCCCAACTTATACTGTGCTTAGATCTCCATGCTCTCCAACAGCTGCAAAAATTTTGCAAAAAAATAAAAACAACCAGTAGTTACACACATTTTCTTTTTTATAATTTGTATAGCACATATAGTAAAATTGTTCTCAATGTTGCATCACACAATCTGCAGTCTTAAACACAACTTTGGTTACATGTAACACAATAATACCGCTCCATTTTTGGAACACGACTATGTCATGAAAATGTGGCTCACTTTTTACCATACTACACTTCATACACATATATTGATATTTTTCCGACTGCAACTGCTATTTGATATATTATACTGTCTTATGACATGACTATGTATTTATTTCAAGACGATTATGGAAGATTTTATATGGTTTAATTTTCCAATTGTTAGTTGTTTCTTTTGTATGCATTAAACCTTTTTCTTTTTTTTTTCTTTTTTTTTTAACAGGTATTGATAATACACCTCCATCTTGAGGGGGGAGAATGAAATATCCAAATATTACTTGCTTGATTTCACCATATTGCAAAATACAACTATAGAACATGGATTCCTACTATCACTCTATTCATAATTGATTTTTTTTTTGGTTTTGTATTTCCTTGTAATTATTTAAAAAACTAAGAAAAAATATATTTTCTTTTTAGGCACTATTTAATATTAGCTTTGCAAACATCGTCCTCATTTTTCTTCTTAAAAAAAATATTGATACATGTTATCAGTGTTTCTTATAATTCGAAATGATATTTTTTTAATGATTTAGTATGGTCAAGGTTTTAGATATTAGATTATAGTAGATTATAGGTAATGAGTTGCATTGTTCAGGTGAAAAATATTTTATTGAAAATTATTTTGTTCTTTGATACAGTGTTGTAGCTGGTTTTTTTTTACCATAGATTGATTAATGTTTAATACATTAAATGTAGACTTAATTGATTATCATATTCAAATTTCAGTTATTAAGTACATTTGTTTAATGTTTTAAATCAGTCGTAGATATTAGATTGTAGTAAGTTATAACTTAATCAGTTGCATTTTTCAACTGAAGATTATGTTATGGCTATCTTTTCCTACCATAAAATTATTGTTGTTTTGTAAAAAATAGACACCATAAAATGGTTCACTTACGTGCATTTAGCTTTTGCATCAAGTGAAAAGCAATTGAAATGGATTTGATCTAGATTTAGAATCAGTCTAGTTTGCTTGAAGCTCTTCTTAGATAAATATTTAAAGCCCTTTTTTAACTTGAGTGTTTTTCCTGTAGTTCAAGTATTTTTTTACTAAGTGTTTTCATATAATTCAAGCTTTATATAGTGTCTACCTATAGTGTTCTCAAATAGTTTGCATTGTATGTAGTGTATCTTGTAAAAAATATTGATAATTCAAAAAATTGAAATTGAAATTTTATTGGATGAATTGAATACTCAACCAATCAAGCCACTAAATACTTAAAACAACTTCAGATCACAATAGTTTAATAATATAACTACGCATTTCTTAAATTTCTGACTAGAAGGAAAAGAATCCTTGCTTTCCAATGTGGTTTTTATTTTTAGCTACTTGCATGTTGAACAACTATAATTTTTCTAAAATTCTAATTTTAATTTTGGGAACTTTTCCCACTTTTCATATAATATTAACTAGAAAATTCCTTTGGAGAAATTGCTCCCTCCAAGATGCCCAATGATAATATTATAATGTTACAAATCCTACCAAATTGAATATAAGGAATGAAAAGATAAGAAGTTAAAAGATAGTTAAAAGTTCATATAAGATACAATAAAAAAATAGTAATAATTCCATTTAAGAAACAAAATGATATTTAGCATTCTAAAGCTACAACAAAACAAAGTTCTCTACAAGATCTAAATTTGCTTATAGAAAACTCGCCTTTGAAGCTATATCAAAACAATATTATTTACCTTTATTAAGAAATCTGTGCATTTGCATTTATATTTGCAACATAGCTTTCGAAAAAAAACCTTATCTAAGTCAGTTTTCTTATAATAATTTTTACACCATTAGCAATTCTCAACGTCGAGGGCATTGCCACCTCGTGGCTCTTGTTTTAAAATTGAATGATATTGTAGATATATAAAACTATTTTAGGATAGATATGTTTTTTAATTGGAATAGTTATATTTATATTAATAAACAATTTGTGGTTAAATCATTATAATATAATGTTTAAAAGTTCAAACCATATAGTATTCCAAAATTTTCAAGATCATCTCAAAAAGAATTTATAAATATTGCCTTGGCCTACAATAAGTTCTATGTATCCTAAAATCCAAATCTTGATAATTTTAAATCCTAATCTAATGATTATATAGAAGAATAAAACGACATAACATTATAAACATGGCATTTTCATGCTGGACTAGGCCCACTATGGGCATCTTTCATGGAATCTTCTTCATAGTTATGACATTGTGGCATCATCCTTGAAACTCTTTCTTCCTTACAACCTTCTAAGTCATCTTACACAATCACACATTCTATGTAAATTTCTTTAACAAACCCAATAGAGTTCGAAGGTTTTTCTACCATTGAATGGTAACTTATGGAAAAACTATGTATGATATTATAAGCATGTCCATATCTAAAACAACTTGTCCACCCTTATACTCGTTGCTTATATTCTATTTTAAAGGTCAGCAAAATGAACTTTCTAAGTATATGATTTAAATGGAGAATTGCTTCTTGAAGGGCATCTAACTACCTTATCAATAGCTCAAAACCTTTTTCAAATTCATCTCATATTGCACATTTACCACTATGTATATGCTCATCCATCAAACCTAAATAGTCTATTCTCTACTCTATTTGTTGATATGGCATGTATGTGTCAACACAACTTAAATGAAACATAACTAATAGATTCAAAATAAACCAAAGGAAAAAAGAACAATGAAACCCCTCAACCTAGCTGGAGCTTAGGATTGTTCTTAGGTCAACCCTTCCACCACCAAACACCAACCTACAAAATTCAAGAAATATGAATATGACAAGAGAAGGAGAAATCATAATTCCCCACACACCCAATCAACACAAAAACCAAAGAATTTATAGATTAAAAAATGAAAATTACCTAAGTATTGTTCACCTCACTGACACCACAGCATTCCAAATGAGCCTGGGCATTGAATTCCAAGAGTCACAATTGTAGGTTTTAAAAAATCTCTACGAGGCTTGCTTTGAACATGCCCCTGGCAGCTTAGAATTATCCGACCACCAAGAAAAGCACCCACCTCATTGACCATAGAATTCTTCTATCTCCAAATGAAGGCAAGTGTGTTAATTGCAAAGGCACATGAACAATCTAAATGCTTCAATATTGAAAGACTCCACTTGATATTAGGTTGCTTCCCTGCAAGACTTGTCATAACTCATGCTTTCAAGTTACATTAAATTGAAGGGATAAGACCTCCCTACTTTGCATGAACCTCCCTTTGTCCAAATTTGTTGCAACATTAGCCATACTATTGACTTGAGAATTGTGACTTTTGAGGAAGTGATAGAACTCAATGTGTTTAAAAAAAGCAATTATATCATTAATGCAATAAATATACCTATCTAGGGGAGAGGGAAACTAGGCTCTACATTTATTATTTATCGAATAACTAATGAGGAATCTCCTAGAACAATGGATGTTGTTGTTGCTAGATCATGTAGTAGTAATAAGCCTTTGTATAAAGCCAAAAATTTGACTGGATTATTTGTCATCACTCCTATATCCCACACAAACTCAATTATTTTTGTCCATCGGGGTTAAAAATAACACCCCCCCCACCCCCAACAACCTACCACCCCTATAATTTGTGGTTGTAGCCTTAAAGGTTAGTGTCTAATCTTAAGGATGGAAAAATGATGGGATTTGATCCACTTATCTATATGTGAGGAGTGCAATGCAAGTCTCACATCTTTGACCATTATCTTTGGGTGCCCCATGGAAAACTAAGGGGCCAAACACCCTCATAGAAATTGAATTTTATGGTGGAGATGTTATTGTTAATTGATATTTATATTAGTAATGTTCCTTTCAAAATTAAATAAATTGGAAAGAATATTACTAAGTGCACTTTAACTTTAATCTCTCTATGTTTATTAGATACATGATTAAGTTATGTTTATATTTGTTTGTTTTAAAGATTCTCTCTCTCTCTCTCTCTCTCTCTCTCTCTCTCACACACACACACACACACACACACACACACACACACACACACACACACACACACACACACACACACAAACTAGGAATTTTTCATAGCTTTTCATAAGTGGATTTTGGTTAAATGATTTTTGTTTAACAAAAACGATTAGGATTGTATTTATAAAAAGATGAAAAACTTCATCAAAACAATACAAAAATTCCTCAAAAATGTTTCAGAGGTTCTTGAACAATATGGAGCTTAATTACAGTCATCCATGAGAGAGTAAACTTGTGGCAAAGCACATAATTCCCTAAGCTGCTATAGATTCTAACATATTTTCCTTAAAGCATCCTACAAAATAACTTCATTGTCTGTAACCTGACATCTTGAGCGTCTCCTTCTTCTTCCTATGTCACTATTGTCAGTATCATCTTCTTGGCTCACGTCGTCGTCATCTTGATCATCTTCCATAGTCTCCTCAACATCCTCGTCCTAGGTGTCTCGAGAATCTTCCCATGCTTCCTCATTACCCATAGTCTGAGTTCCTTGACTACCGTCATAATTTCTAGCTCTCCACTCATAACTTGTGATAATTATATTAACAAGGGTAGGTTGCATAATAGAGTGCTTGTCAACATTCTTATCTTCTAAATTTCATCTAGCCTGTATTTTTTCCTTGTAATTAGATCTTCATGCTTTGCCAAGGTTTTTTAAATTTCACCAACTTGAGCATAACAGGTGCACACAGTCCGTTCAACTTCATCGAGGCAGGAGTCTAGCCCAAAAGTAAATTTAAGAAATATAATTGGTGGTTTTCTTAATCTCATCAAGATAAATATCCATATTAGGCACATGAGCAGTGATTTTTTTAACAATAATCAAACCTTCCATTTGAGATCACAACTATCTCATTTGAGACCATATGTTGTGAATATCAGCCTGGGTATCTCGAATTCTTACATAGAGATTCATCAAAGTCCATATTTTCACCACAGTCACAAATCTCCCCTATTAAAGCAATTATTTTTTCAACCCAATAGATTTGAAAAACATCCTCGATGTCCAAGCCATGACCAATAACCACTAGAAAATCCAAACTATGCTCAATCCAATTCAAATCAAAAAATTGATCCACCAAAGAGTACACATGCACCCCTAAATTTCTAACATTCCATTCCAACAGGTCTCTCAGTGGATTCAAAGACACCCCTATGTCCTAAACCTTCCAAACAAACGAGAGAGAAGGATCCAAACATAACGAGCAAAAAAATACCCGTGAATTGAGATGCACACCTCTAACACTGAATGTAGTAGAAAACCAATCTCCTAGTGCATAGGAGAAGGCATCAAAGTCCACCTAACTCCACACCAGCATTCTAGAATTGAACCTCACACTAGTCCTCCTACCTTCGTTTGTTTACAAAATTATAAGGCTGAGACATACTCCCTCCAAACTGATATAAAACTTCATGTACAAGTTGCTAGAATATACCTCCATATGCCCGAATGAAAGTCCCATATGTGTGTGCTGAGGGATTTCGAGAAGGTTCACTAACCCATGCGCCTTGTAAACTCCACTTTCCAACAACAACAACTTGTCGACGTATGGGATAGTTAATTCTTTGACATAGTTGATTCATGACGTTGATTTGAGTTTGGATTTGCATACAAACCACTAAGGGAGCCAAGAAGATGAGGGTTGACCCCTATTTTTATAATAGTCCCTCCATGCATACTTGAAGCTTGATTTGCTAATTTATTTGTCGTGACTTAAAAAAATTAATAGTAAATGGTTATTTGTATAATTAATAATAAAACTCAAATAAACTTATAACGTTCTCTTATAAACGAATTTTGTATTAATCTTATCGATTTCCTTCACATCAACGAAATAACTCTTCACTCCACTTTTTAAAAACAAATAGTAAATTATTATTTGTATGATTAATAAAACTAATTTGTATTAATCGAAGTGTGGAGTCTTGTTCAATTCCAAGTTAAGACTAGAACTATTTTCTCAATATAAATAGTAAATATTGAATTAAGTATCAAAGCACATTATAGTTACGAAAGTGGTGTCATTTGCATTTATTTTTGTGATTCTATTGCTTTGATTTTATTTTTATTTTTTTCTCCAAAGAAAAAACCCAGTTTTTTTATTTTTTTATTTTCATTAATATAAAAATATGAATTGTATTGTTTATAAGTTATTATTAATAATTAAGCTGAAGAATAATGCTTTCTAAATTTGTTAATTCTTGCATTCACTGTAAAAGTTGCATACAATGTTTGCAGTGTTACAGTTCAATCTGCTCTAAGATTGCTATTTGGCTCTCTAAAAATGGTCTCTCTAAATTCCAATACACTTGACCTCTTGACAAAAGAATATGCACAACTAAAAGTCTTGTTAATAGACGATGTCTCTTTAATAGTATATCGAATGATTTTTAACATAGACAAGAGACTAAGAGAAATTATGCATAACGCAACAAAACCTTTTGGTGGTCTCGATGTTATTTTCTACGAAGAATTTTTCCAAGCGCAACCAATTCATGATTCTTGGATTTTTGAAAACCCTAGACTCCATCAACAAACATTTCCATACAGCTTTTGGACTGACAATGTTATATTCTATCAACTTGAGGCAATGGTCAGACAAAATAACAAAGAATTTATAGATGTTCTAAATAGAATGCGAACATGCTCACATACAATGGATGACATTGGATTCTAAGACCGACAGTGTTACAAACCACCGCCAATGGACCCAACATTCCCTTCTTTATTCCACACTAACAAAGATGTAAAACAACATAATTCGAACATGCTATCGATCATCAATAAGGATCCATTTTCCTTCATCGTAGAAGATGGAAAAATTGATCCACTTGACAAAACCAAACAAACATTCAACGCAAGGGCATTTCCTTCTACAATAAAATTGAAACAAACATGCTTGTTGAACTCATAGTAGGAAACTACTCAATAGAAGATGGTTTATTAAATGGTGCAAAAAGGGTTATTTAGATATTATACCAAAAATAATCCTGACTTTATTTGGATTGAATTCCTAGACACAAAAGTTGAATGCGTCGCCTGTTTACTTTTGAGATCAAATCTTCATGGACACCGATCAAAAGAATCACATTGCAAACAACTACTGAAAATAATAGTAGTGTCATGCGAACACGGTTTCCAATTCAACTAGCTTGTGCACGCACGATCCATAGAGCACAAGGTATTACAATGGAAAAGTTGACATTTAATCCAAAATGGGTTAGAAAACATGGGCTTGTTTACACAACCCTTTCTCACATCAAAGATATGAAATGTCTTTATCTTTTAAATAAGTTAGAGAAAACGAATTTCTCCCTTTGTCAAACAATAGTTGTTGAAATAGACAGATTACAAAAAAACACATGCATGGCATTTTCAATATGGCTTGAATTAGATCCCAAATAGGAATCATATTCTTGTTTGTTCACTAAATACTCGCGACTTATGTTTGCATAGTGATGTGGTCACAAATAACAATGAGTTGATGCAATCAGACATATTGCTTTTACAAGAGACACATTTGCACTTGCCACCAAACGAAAAAAAAAATGAAAGACAACTACAATAGCCTAATAACATTTTTCAGTCCATGGTGTTCTTACATTGATTAAAAAAAATATTTTCATTGTCAAATCTGAGAGGTACACAAAAAAATCAATTGAGGAAGTTGCCACGGATATATTATTAGGATGCATTCTCTTAAATCTAATTAACATATACGTTGCACTACATGCTCGGCTAGAAATCCTCTTTCATATACTAGAGCAAATGTTATCAAACACCATAAACAACACACACTTTCTGATATCTGGCGAATTTAACATTGACATGCTACAAGAAACATATTAAAAAAAATTGCATCTTTTTATGGAATCAAGGCCTCTGACACTTAAAACGACAAAGTCAACGACTATCTTAGGCTCAATGATTGGCCATATTTGGACAAGCCTACAAATCACTAATCGTGTTTTCACTATCTCAGATGTGTACTGGACTGACCACAATCCCAGTTTCTTATCTATCCCTACACATTTCAATTTGTTTATTAATGGAAATTGACTATAACATACACACATACTTCTAACAATTGTGATTTTTTGTTCAAAACATAGACATCGCCTTAACAAATCATTCCAACAACATTTGTATTTATTTCCTGGTGTCAGAAAATATGCTAAGAATTTTTTTTGCTTTCCATTATTCTGTACACATGAAAAACAAAAGAAAAAACAATTCTAATTTACAACACTCCTATTTTATATGCGTCTTTCCACAATGACAGAGAAGAAAAACAACAACAACAAAAAAGAAAACAAAGAAAACATTGCCTAGAAATTGATACAAGCAATAACCAAAAATTAAAAAAAGACAATCAATACATTGTCGACAATAAAGCTAAGCAAAAATACAAATTGAAAACAAAAAAAACAGAGAGATTTGTCACAAAAAAAATATTGTGCATGTTTACTGCACTGGAATTGTATTACGGTTATGTGTAGAAAAGGTAATTCAATTCAACATTCTTTTTTTTCTATGCTATTTTCTCCACATTTTTTTGCATATTTTTTTGATTTGCAATGCCACTTTACACTTGCTTTGTTTGTTTATGTCTTAACATAAATGCACTGCATAGAATTCTTCATGCTTAACAATTGTGACAAGCACACAAAAAAGAATAGTTGCATTGTATCTGAAGTTGTCATGGAGACAACACAACAGGAAAATGCTCCAGCAACGGACAATTTTTTACAAACAAAGGAGCCAGCAATGGAAGCAACATCAAACAAAGATAACCCCAAGAGGTTGTTCTCATTCATGTTCTTTTGCACTATATACATTCAACTTTTTTAATAAACATATGCATAATTTCATCGACCTTCATTCATTGTTTCTTTGAAAATTGAAACCTCCTCATGTATCTTGATTGTGTGACTTGTAGAATAAAGAAAACACAAATCCAGCCATCTACTATCATACAACGTTATACAACAACATATGGAAAATGCATTCAAAGGGGATGTTTTGGTTATCTATGGCCCTTCACAAAACAAAAATCAGCATTCCCCTATCAAAACAAACATTTTGCATGCAGACTTGGTAGACAAAGATGGACAAATGACTATCACAGCCAGTGTTAATGACAACTTGATCAAACGATTTGCTAGTTTCCTCCAATCTGGAAAAAGAGTCTGAATCAACAAATTTGGCTTGAAAAAAAAGGTCAATATGAACGAGGCAATGCAAAATATTTGATTGCCATGTTGGCAAACACTACAATTGAAACAATTGGTCTAGTTTGTACAGTGCGGAGACTTCCTCTGGATATGACGATTTCTGAACTTTTGTTTTCAAATGATAACTATGTTGTTGGCACAATTGCAACAATAATTGTTGCAACATAGTACAACAACCAACAGTTCGATTTCTATATCAAAGATGGTGAAACAGCGAAGAACCATGCAACTGTAAAGACATATTGCTTGCATTGAAATTTTATCATTGCAAAATACTATTTCCATTTTTTCCCTACTTTGCAATATATATATATATATATATATATATATATATATATATGTGTGTGTGTGTGTGTGTGTGTGTGTGTGTGTGTGTGTGTGTGTGTGCATAAGCAAATGCACCTAGATAAGTTTCTTTTCAACCATTGAAAAAATAGTAACAAATGCTGCTTTCTTGCTTCTATAGCTACAAGTCGGTGAAACATATAAAAGAGCTTTCTTGAAGGTGCAAGAGCAGCTTGCATATAATGATGCACCATTTTATATTTTAAAAAACATAGTCAAGACGGATCAAGAGGTGTTCATTTAATATGCACATCAACATCCACGTTTATTGATCCATTAAATGATCACTATGAAATTCAAAACCTTGTACTAGTTGCTGAATAAAAAAACACAGGTTCCTTGTTTATATACACTTGACTTTTTTCTGTGCTTATTTTCCCCTATATGAAATTTCCCAGGCAATAACCAAAACAAATTATTTTTCTTCCTTTTTTAAGCTAGAGTAGACAAGAAAAGCATGTTTCTACTTTTGTTTCATTAAACAATAAAACCACCAGCTATGTGTCTTTTTTGTCGTCTCTTATGTTATATAACTATGGATTTTACAAATCCAAGGAATTCTCAAAGCCAAAAATGTCTTTGCTCCTCCATTTAGAGCTATCTGCAACACCTGCAACTTCCCAATGCAACACAATTTTCATCTTTGTACATCCTGCAAACATGAAACTAAAACTTGATATGAACACAATCTTGAATGCAATTTGGACACAATCGATGGAATGATAGAATGCACTTTACAAGGTCCATTGCTAAAACAGACTTTCCCAACAATTGCAGATGTCTCATACGGACAATATTGTCAAAGTGTTTCTTTAGTGATATTCAACCTACAAAGATTTTGCCAAGAAAGAATTTTTACCTTGGCAATGGACAACATAATAACTGAACTTGCGAGACCTTGACCACCAATACAAAATCACAGGCCCTGCTTCTAGTCCCCTCCTCCTGTTTTAAATCCAAATGCCATATCGTAGTAAAAGTTTAAAAACTAGTCTATGTATTCTGAATTTCAATCAAACAATATTAAATGATATAAATAATACTAAGTGATTGTATAAAGAAATTGTTAGTTTGTGAGAACAATGCTTGTTAGATTTTTTTATTTGGTCATCGAGCAACATTTGGTATCATTACTTTTAACCTAAAAAAATGTATTCCCTTGACTCAAACACTAAATCATTAAATATTTTAATGTTGGTCATATTTATCTCCTTCTTTAATAAAACTTATTTAACTTTTTATTTATTTTTTGGTTCGTTAACATGTTTTCTTCAAGTTTCCTGCTCTTGCAATTAGAAATTGTTTCAATAATTTAAAATCTTGTAGTATAGATTGGAAAGCATATATTTTTGGTAGATTACCTTTGATTTATTTAGAATACATTAATTATATATAGAAATTCTACAAGAACATTCCTTCAGACACTGTTTAAAAAAATATAAAACATATATCAAAGCATCACACACTTTTGAACTCCGTCATGTTGTTGACAATGGAAAACTTGCAATTCAATCACTAGGAAGTATTTCCTTGCCACAATTCCTTTTATTTCCTTCTATGTTAGATATTTCTAGAAAAAATTTAATATTTCTATAGCTTATGTCTAATCATTTCCAAACATTGGCACAATTCCTATAATAGGAACAAGAACTCATACCAACACTCAATTTCAGATATTGCCAAAATGAAAAAAAATATTAAATTATTTCCATGTCTATCTTTCCGCACTTGAAATTATTGTTTGGTCTAACCATGTTTGGGCATTTGACTTGTAGTTCTTTCTCCTAAATAAACATATGTTTTCTGTACTATGACTCAGAACTTACTATACTAAAACACAACTCAAAGAAAAAATGTATACCCTCCACAAGCACCATTCTATAACCCCTTCTCGAACCAAACAAATAAATTAGTTCAATATCTTTCAAGATCTCACATAGAAAATAGACATTTGTTTTTAAAACATCTGCATTACTTTTTTTCCAAAAAAAAATTTGTTTTCGAATATTCACACAACATTTTTCCAGCATTTGATTTTCACTCTGCTCTACGATGTTCAATTTTTTGCTTCATGGTCTCACTTTACTATATATCAAATGTGCAGATCCAACTTTAGTTATGGAAACAAGAAAACAGGTTGCATATGTTTTTTCCACTGCCATTCCCAACTTATATTGTGCTTAGATCTCCATGCTCTCCAACAACTACAAAAATTTTGCAAAAAAATAAAAACAATCAGTAGTTACACACATTTTCTTTTTTTATAATTTGTATAGCACACATAGTAAAATTGTTCTCAATGTTGCATCAGACTATCTGTAGTCTTAAACACAACTTTGGTTACATGTAACACAATAATACTGCTCCATTTTTGGAACATGACTATGTCATGAAAATATGGCTCACTTTTTACCATACTACACTTCATACACATATATTGATATTTTTCCCACTGCAACTGCTATTTGATATATTATATTGTCTTGTGACATTACTATGTATTTATTTCAAGACGATTATGCCAAATTCTATATGGTTTAATTTCCCAATTGTAAGTTGTTTCTTTTGTGTGCATTAAACCTTTTTCTTTTTTTTCTTTTTTTACAGGTATTGATAATGCACCTCCCTTTTTTTCTGGGGGGGGGGGGGAGGAGAATGACATATCCAAATATTACATGCTCTATTTCACCATATTGCAAAATACAACTATAGAACATGGATTCCTACTATCACTCTATTCATAATTGAAATTTTTTTGGGTTTTGTATTTCCTTGTAATTGTTTAAAAAACTAAGAAAAAAATATATTTTCTTTCTAGCCACTTGGATGTGAGTGTGGTTTATTTCTAGCCAATTGAATACTCAACCAATCAAGTGAGTGTGGTTTTTATTTTTAGCTACTTGGATGTTGCAAAACTATAATTTTTCTAAAATTCTAATTTTAATTTTGGGAACTTTTCCCACTTTTCATATAATATTAACTAAAAAATTCCTTTGGAGAAATTGCTCTCTCCAAGATGCCCAATGATAATATTATAATGTTACAAATCCTAACAAATTCAATATAAGATAAGAAGTTAAAAGATAGTTAAAATTTCATATAAGATACAATAAAAAAATAGTAATAATTCCATTTAAGAAACGAAATGATATTTAGGATTCTAAAGCTACAACAAAACAAATTTCTCTACAAGATCTAAATTTGCTTATAGAAAAATCGCATTTGAAGCTATATCAAAACAATATTATTTACCTTTATCAAGAAATCTCTGCATTTGCATTTATATTTGCAAAGTTAGCTTTCGAAAAAAAACCTTATCTAAGTCAGTTTTCTTATAATAATTTTTACACCATTAGCAATTCCAACGTCGAGGACATTGCCACCTCGTGGCTCTTGTTTTAAAATTGAATGTTATTGTAGATATATAAAACTATTTTAGGATAGATATGTTTTTTAATTGGAATAGTTATATTTATATTAATAAACAATTTGTGGTTAAATCATTATAATATAATGTTTAACAGTTCATTTTCAAGTTCATCTCAAAAAGAATTTATAAATATTGCCTTGGCCTACAATAAGTTCTATGTATCCTAAAATCCAAATCTTGATAATTTTAAATCCTAATCTAATGATTATATAGAAGAATAAAACGACATAACATTATAAATATGGCATTTTCATGCTGGAACTGGCCCACTATGGGCATCTTTCATGGCATCTTCTTCATAGTTATGACATTGTGGCATCATCCTTAAAACTGTTTCTTCCTTACAACCTTATAAGTCATGTTGCACAATCACATCTTCCATGTAAATTTCTTTAACAAACCCAATAGAGTTCGAAGGTTTTTCTACCATTGAATGGTAACTTATGGAAAAACTATGTATGATATTATACGACATGTCCATATCTGAAAACAACTTGTCCACCCTTCTACCCGTTGCTTCTATTCGAGTATAAAGTTCAGAAAAATAAACTTTCTAAGAATATGATTTAAATGGAGAATTGCTTCTTGAAGGGCATCTAACTACCTTATCAATAGCTCAAAACCTTTTTCAAATTCATCGCATATTGCACACTTACCACTATGTATATGCTCCTCCATCAAACCTAATTAGTCTATTCTCTACTCTATTTGTTGAGATGGCATGTATGTGTCAACACAACTTAAATGAAACACAACCAATAGATTCAAAATAAACCAAAGGAAAAAAGAACGATGAAACCCCTCAACCTGGCTGGAGCTTAGGATTGTTCTTAGTTCAACCCTTCCAACACCAACCACCAACCCACAAAATTCAAGAAATATGAATATGACAAGAGAAGGAGAAATCATAATTCCCAACCCACCCAGTCAACACAAAAACCAAAGAATTTATAGATTAAAAAATGCAAATTACCTAAATATTCTTCACCTCACTGACACCACAGCATTCCAAATGAGCCTGGACATTGAATTCCAAGAGTCACAGTAGTAGGTTTTAAAAAATCACTATGAGGCTTTCTTTGAACATGCCCTTGGCAGCTTAGAATTATCCGACCACTAAGAAAAGCACCCACCTCATTGACCATAGAATTCTTCTATCTCCAAATGAAGGCAAGTGTGTTAAGTGCATAAGGCACATGAACAATCTAAATGCTTCAATCTTGAAAGACTCCACTTGATATTAGGTTGCTTCCCTCCAAGGCTTGTCATAACTCATGCTTTCAAGTTACATTAAATTGAAGGGATAAGACCCCCCTACTTTGCATGAACCTCCCTTTGTCCAAATTTCTTGCAACATTAGCCATACTATTGACTTGAGATTTGTGACTTTTGAGGAAGTGATATAACTCAATGTGTTTAAAACGAGCAATTATATCCTTAATGCAATAAATATACCTAGCTAGGGGAGAGGGAAACTAGGCTCTACATTTATTATTTATCGAATAACTAATGAGGAATCTCCTAGAACAATGGATTTTCTTGTTGCTAGATCATGTAGTAGTAATAAGCCTTTGTACAAAGCCAAAAATTCGACTAGATTATTTTTAATCACTCCTATATCCCACACAAACTCAATTCTTTTTGTCCATTGGGGGTTAAAAATAACCCCCCACCAACATCCTACCACTCCTATAATTTGTGGTTGTAGTCTTAAAGGTTAGTGTCTAATATTAACTATGGAAAAATGATGGGATTTGATCCACTTATCTATACGTGAGGAGTGCAATGCAAGTCTCACATCTTTGACCATTATCTTTGGGTGCCCCATGGAAAACTAAGGGGCCAAACACCCTCATAGAAATTGAATTTTATAGTGGAGATGTGATTGTTAATTGATATTTATATTAGTAATGTTCCTTTCAAAATTAAATAAATTGGAAATAAAATTACTAAGTGCACTTTAACTTTAATCTTTCTATATTTATTAGATACATGATTAAGTTATGTTTATATTTGTTTGTTGTAAAGATCCTCTCTCTCTCTCTCTCTCTCTCTCTCTCTCTCTCTCTCTCTCTCTCTCACACACACACACACACACACACACAAACTAGGAATTTTTCATATCTTGTCATAAGTGGATTTTGGTTAAATGATTTTTGTTTAACAAAAACGATTAGGATTGTATTTATAAAACGATGAAAAACTTCAGCAAAACAATACAAAAATTCCTCAAAAACATTTCAGAGGTATTCTTGAACAATATGGAGCTTAATTACAGTCATCCATGAGAGAGTAAACTTGTGGCAAAGCACATAATTCCCTAAGCTGCTATAGATTCTAACATATTTTCCTTAAAGCAGCCTACAAAACAACTTTATTGTCTATAACCTGACATCTTGAGTGTCTTCTTCTTCTTCCTATGTCACTATTGTCAGTATCATCTTCTTGGCTCATGTCATCATCATCTTGATCATCTTCCATAGCCTCCTCAACATCCTCGTCCTAGGTGTCTCGAGAATCTTCCTGTGCTTCCTCATTTCCCATAGTCTGAGTTCCTTGACTATCGTCATAATTTCTAGCTCTCCACTCATAACTTGTGATAATTATATTAACAAGGGTAGGTTGCATAATAGAGTGCTTGTCAACATTCTAATCTTCTGAATTTTCATCTAGCCTGGAGTTTTTCCTTGTAATTAGATATTCATGCTTCGCCAAGGTTTTTGAAATTTCACCAACTTGAGCATAACAGGTGCACACCGTCTGTTCAACTTCATCGAGGCAGGAGTCAAGCCCAAAAGTAAATTTAAGAAATATAATTGGTGGTTTACTCAATCTCATCAAGATAAATATCCATATTGAGGCACATGAGCAGTGATTTTTTTAACAATAATCAAACCTTCCATTTGAGATCACAACTATCTTATTTGAGACCATATGTTGTGAATATCAGCCTGGGTATCTCGAATTCTTATGTAGAGATTTATCAAAGTCCATACTTTCACCACAGTCACAAATCTCCCCTATAAAAGCAATTATTTTTTCAACCCAATAGATTTGAAAAACATCCTCGATGTCTAGGCCATGACCAATAACCGCCTGAAAATCCAGACTATGCTCAATCCAATTCAAATCAAAAAATTGGTCCACCAAAAGAGTACAAAGGCACCCCTAAATTTCTAACATTCCATTCCAACAAGTCTCTCAGTGGATTCAAAGACACCCCTATGTCCTAAACCTTCCAAACAAATGAGAGAGAAGGATCCAAACATAACGAGCAAAAAAATACCCATGAATTGAGATGCACAACTCTAACACTGAATGCAGTGGAAAACCGATCTCCTAGTGCATAGGAGAAGGCATCAGAGTCCACCTAAATCTGCACCACCATTCTAGAATTGAACCTCACACTAGTCCTCCTACCTTTGTTGTTGTTTACAAAATTATAATGCTTAGACATACTCCCTCCTAACTGATATAAAACTTCATGTACAAGTTGCTAGACTATACCTCCATATGCCCGAATAAAAGTCCCATATGTGTGAGCGAAGGGATTTCGAGAAGGTTCACTAACCCATGTGCCTTGTAAACTCCACTTGCCAACAACAACTTGTTGACGTATGGGATAGTTAATTCTTTGACATGGTTGATTCATGACG
This sequence comes from Pseudotsuga menziesii, assembly GCA_001517045.1. NCBI lineage: Eukaryota > Viridiplantae > Streptophyta > Pinopsida > Pinales > Pinaceae > Pseudotsuga > Pseudotsuga menziesii. The sequence goes on from LPNX010047999.1 coordinate 194,795, forward strand.
TTGATTTGAGTTTGGATTTGCATACAAACCACTAAGGGAGCCAATAGGATGAGGGTTGACCCCTATTTTTTATAATAGTTCCTCCATGCATACTTGAAGCTTGATTTGATAATTTATTTGTCATGACATTATGTTCATGTGGAACATGGAAGAATTGGATGTTTGGAATTTGGGGTAGAAGGCAATAATGTGTTTATGAAGACGCCCTACGTCCTACGCCCTACGATTGAATTCCAATAGTAAATGCTTATTTCAATCCCAAATATAGAACATAACGTTCCACTTGATTATTAGTACTAATCCCTAAGCCACAAACAATAGTTGATACTAAATTTCCACTATGATAAAAAAAATTACCCCTCCCCACTTTGATTTAGTAACTTTTACTCAAACTACATTGTTTAATTATTATTTTTATTTAAAAATGAATTCTAATACTTTTATAGATTTCTAATTTAATAAAATTATACAATTTTAATATTTAACATTTATTTACCATCCATATCTACAAAATAAAAATTATTTAATAACAATATCAAAAAAAAAAATACGGATTTCTTTAGCATTAATTAAAAAACATATTTATGTGTTAAAACAATCATCATCAATGAAATAACCCTTCACTCTACTTAAAAAAATAATAGTAAATTGTTATTTGTATGATTAACAAGAGCCACGAGGTGGCAATGTCACCGCAGTTACTAATAGTTATTGCTATAACACCAATACTATAAGAAAAACAACTAGTTTATTTGACCATCTACAAAAATTTTAACATGCCACTCTTATGGATTATGTAATGTAGACATACCTTGATTATATAAATGTATGGATTATGTAATCTAAAGATACCTTGATTTTAGATTTTAAATAAATGAGGTTGATTTTATATAAATGTAATGTTGTGACATATTTCCATGTAAAAATAAAAATATAAAGTATTTTCATAACTTTGTTTCCATAAAAATATATTTAAACATATTATTAGTGACCTCGTTATATATGTATTAAGTATAATTATAACAAAAAAAACAAAAATTAATGAAAGGCACACCTTGCAAATAGACATCTAAAAAACATGTGGGTGGAGTTTCAATATATTAAACATTATTTTTAATTTTTTTTAATTCTAGGTAAATATTCCTACACCATAATAAAAACAGAGACTATATACTTTTTTGTTGGTAGTGTGAAATGTTGTGGAGTTGACCCACTTGTACAATTCCATTGAGATATTATAATCCATAATTATGGAAAAGAAATAATAAATTACAACATCACATATCATGCATGGAATTTATAGAAATAAGGTCAACTTGCAATCACCACTATATCACCTAATAACTAAACCAAAGTATAACAGACAAGCATTGGGATGACAACAAAAGTTAATATAAAATTCACCAGAATCAAACAGTGAGCCATAGCGAGCGATCCGTCGGAAGTGCATGACAAGATCACATGATTTCCAATATATGACGATGGGTCTTCCCCCGGAACAAAACTCCAATTCCTTAGAAATGCAACTTCTTATTCAATTTTCTGATTCATTCCAAAAAAAATATTTCGTCTTTCCTCTTCATCTGTGAGTCATTCTCTATTGGTTACAATCACAAAATAGGGAGAAAATATATTTTCGAAGAATTGTGAAGTATTGTAGTTGCACCTATATGTTGGCGGAGTTATCCTCTGACCAAAGCATAGAGGTTAAGTTTAAGAAGTAAACTAGACCCATTATGGTCTGCATACATCGAAGTATGCTCCCATATTTTACCTCGTTTATTTGACAAAATAATGCAAACCCAAGTCACTAGAATTCACGAGTATTGCATTTAATTACATTAAACATAAGATCTTCTTGAGATTTACAATCATTTGTTAATTCATCCAAATATAAAACCAATCTCTATTTTGACTGCGTTTTAGTTTATTCAATTAGTGCAAATATTTCATAACTGTTTTGTGGAAACAATACGAAATAGGAATATAGAAGGAGGGAATACATAGAATTATATGTCGAATGTAAGTAAACTTTTTACATATTTGAATGGGATTATTTAGGCTTATTTATTAATAATATATGTTTTTTTAAGAGGTTATATGTTCATATATGTATACTTTTTTAGACTTTCGTCATTAAATTTAGTAAAAAAGTCTTTTGTTTAAAAAAAAAGAGATTTCATGTATCAAATTGGTGTTTAGTTTAACTATAAACTTAAAAACAGATTATTATTATTATTATTATTAAATAATGTTTTTAACATAAAATTTCAATTTAAAAATTATTAAATTATTTTCCATTGTTCAATTACAATTTTAAATGATAAAGAAATAAAATATTAACTTAAATTTATGTTAATTCCAAATCTAAACAAATGTAAATCTTGTTTCTAACATAAAATTTCAATTTAAAAATTATTAAATTATTTTCCATTGTTCAATTACAATTTTAAATGATAAAGAAATAAAATATTAACTTAAATTTATGTTAATTCCAAATCTAAACAAATGTAAATCTTGTTTCTAGGTTTTCCAATCCAAAATGTAGATGTAAACTCTATCTATACTCATAATAAATCCAAAATAGAAATAGATATAAACTCCTATATTTTCAAATATAAAATAAAATCAAAACACATAATCTATATGATTTTGGTATTACTTCTCACTTCAATGAATTTAATTAAAATTCCACATAGATGAACTTACATTGTATTTAACCACAAAGTGAATTGTTTCTTCACTTCAATGAATTTATTCAAAATTCCACATAGATGAACTTAAAAGTTATTAAAAACAAATTGAATTGGTCTCAATTTTTAATATTTACCTTAAGATTGAACTGACACTAAAGTTTGGATTGTAAAATACAAACACTTTTAAATGGTAAAAAAAACAAACATGTAACTTAACAGTATTTTCCAAGTGTTTAATAAATTGTTCATAATTGATCTTAGTCTAAATATTAATATATAGTGCATTGGATGATCCGTCATGAAAGCTATAGCTACTCTCAATTTATTTAGAGATTTTGTATGCAAAAAATTTCACCTGGTATTTGCTTTGATATACTTCCAGAGCACCGATATACTTCCACAGCATATGCATGTCCAAGAAGAATGTTATGCACCACTGTGTACCATTCACTTGCAGCGGGATTCTACAAACTACAGCTGCCAGGGTCAAATGTTCTATTAAATGTTATCCACAGAAGGTTAGTTATCCAAAGAACCTTGTTTATCATGCTAAAACAAATCATATTAATGTCTAGTGCCATTTGTGTGACATATGATTGATGACAAGAAGGTGGTGGTGTTGAAAATGTTTGAACCTTTAAATAATGTTGTAGACTCATTCAGGAAGCATGTCAATATTGAGAATCTCTCTTGATGTAGAAATTCTATGGGAATTGTTTCCCTAAACTTTTGACCCTATCAGTACATGGTCCTCTATTATATTTGTTATTTTAGTTGTCCAATTCCTACTAAAATGCACAGGCTGTTGTTTTGATGGCATAAATGCTTAATGAAAAACTACCCCAATAAGTATGGAATTGTGAAAATTGAGAACACAAACAAAGAGAAGAGATGAAAGCTATAGCTACTCTCAATTTATTGAGCAATTTTCTATGCAAAAAACTTCACCTGGTATTTTCTCTGATATACTTCCAGAGCACCGATATACTTCCACAGCAGCTGCATGTCCAAGAAGAATGTTATGCGCCACTATGTACAATTCACTTGTAGCGGGATTCTACAAACTACAGCCACCAGAGGAAAATGCTTTGTTAAATGTTATCCACTGTTTAACCGTATCACCAAATCGTCATAGTCATAGTGTAATTTTTCTAGCAAAGAACCTTGTTTGTCATGCTAAAACAAATCATATTGATGTCCAGTACCATTTGTGTGACATATGATTGATGACAAGAAGGTGGTGGTGTTGAAAATGTTTGAACCTTTAAATAATGTTGTAGACTCATTCGAGAAGCATGTCAATATTGAGAATCTCTCTTGATGTAGAAATTCTATGGGAATTGTTTCCCTAAACTTTTGACCCTATCAGTACATGGTCCTCTATTATATTTGTTGTTTTAGTTGTCCAATTCCTACTAAAATGCACAGGCTATTATATTTGTTATTTTAGTTTTCCAATTCCTACTAAAACGCACAGGCTGTTGTTTTGATGGCACAAATGCTTAATGAAAAACTACCCCAATAAGTATGGAATTGCGAAAATTGAGAACACAAACAAAGAGAAGAGATTCACATACATCAATATCAATCACAGACCTGAAATTAAATGGTAATTAAAAGTCTGTTCAATAGTAATAATAGAAATAGAAAGTTTGTTCATTGGTTAACTAATCAAAATTCCCAAACAAAAGAAGAACAAAGTCTCCACATTAATATAATTTATAGACCATTTACTCACAGGAGGCAAAATGAAGGCCAGAGAAGAAAGTACTAACCTGGGCGTATTCATTCGTATAACGAGCTTCTCATATTCATTGTTTATTGTTTATGTTCAACTAAGAAATCCACTCCATTTCTGCTAGAAAAGCTGCCATTTCACAGGTAAAGAATCCAATTATAAAACTAAGAAGCAGCGTCTGCTATTCCTTTTATGCAGTACTCAGTTAGGGAATACCGGAAAAGGTTGGCCGAGTTTCTAGCTGCGTGAGTTAGCGCCATGAATTAGAAATAATGAATCTATCTATTAGGCTTAGAAACAAGGCATATAAACTGGGGCTTACCAGGAAGGCACATAAATCCACTCTAACAAGTTTATGGTTTACATCATCGGACAATATTATTTCCAGCTGATATATACTACAAAATATGATGATCTACATAACCAAAAAAAAATCAGGCTTACACGAAAGAGTTAAGACTGGAATAATTACTCTTAACTAAATGTACTACAAAATATAATGATCTACATAACCAAAAAGCAGTCAAGCTTACACCAAAGAGTTAAGAACGGAATAATTTCTCTTAACTAACACCATTAACACCATCAAAGCAACACCACTGATAACCTAAATTAATTTCTTTAATAAAATAAGAATACAAATGGAGTTAGTGTAATCTATTGGTTTAACTAGTTCTGCACAAGAAGCACACTTGCAACCATCCCTTGTTTTCTCTGAGAGCCTAGCGGAGCATGCATGAATGAATGCAAACGAATTTGTCAAATACCCATGCAATACAGCCAGCTCCCGACATTCTAGTTAAAAAAATAAAATAACCCTAAACCTACACATATTTTATAAGCTACACATCAGAGTAACCCTAAAGCCTCAAATTCGAACCACCAGAGACCAAAAAAAACATCTAAAAGATATGGTTCCATCATTATTAGAGTTTAACTCATTCTGCACAAGAAGCACACTTGCAACCAACAATAAGGAGTTCATTGCCACATCGACAAGAATTATGGTGCGAAGCACCGAATAGTTGACACTACACAATATACTCAAGAGGAAAATAAATGGATGAAAACAAGAACATCAATATTACAGTGGCAACAAATGGAGAGGAAAATAAATGGATGAAAACAAGAACATCAATATTACAGTAGCAACAAATGGAGATGATAATGTATGAAAACCACCCTGGCCATCAATAAACAAAGATTTATTTCTTAGAGCCCTTGTGTTCTCTGAGAGCCTGGCCGAGTAATGAAAAAAAATAAAAATAAAACGAACAACCATGCAACTTGCCACACTTTCAACATGCAGGTTGCCATGCTCTTAGTATGACGGTTGTCATGCCTGCATCCATTGCAACAAATTAGTGTACCCGCATCCCAGCATCAAAGTTAAGCTTTCAATCCTCGTTCTAATAGTCCTTAATCAACTATTTCTTCATCATATTGTATACCGATCAAGGCCTGGTACTTGTGTCCCCTAGCTGATACCTGTGTGAAAAGGAACCCGCACCTAACTAAGCAATACTTGTGTCCCCTAGCTGATACCCGTTCAAGCAACCAGTACAACGTGGTTAGGTAAAAGACTCGATAAAGATATGATACTATCTTTGTTTTAGTATATGATATGGAGGATCGGGTGGTTTATTTGAATCAAAATTCCATAATATGGCACTAAGAAAAATAGTGAGCAGCTAATGTGTATTAAAATCTATATCTACTTTTATTTGTATCAAAATTCTATAATCTGGCACTAAACAAATTAGTGAGCAGTAAATGTGTATTAAAATTTAAAAATCTATATGCAAATAGCTTCACGCTGAGACATTCATAGTTTAAACGCAAATTGTTAATGTTTCCATTGGAATCAATACCACTAGACCCTATTGTCAATGGTATATAAAATGCTAGATTTTTTGCACAGAATTGAGAAATTCAAACGCCGTCTTTCTCAGATTATATTTAAGATACAACATGAACCCATGCCAGTATAAAAATTTATGAAACCGTTTATGCCAAACTTTTAAGAGATGCCCAGACGGCTATCTCTTAACAATATATAAACGCCTATCCAAATTCTGGAAAATTACGTTTCCCACTTGCACGACCGCTTCCTCATATGACCGAGCTATTGATCTTAGTCTACCCAATAGAGATATGTTCCAGTCAATACCACTAGACACCTATCGTCAGTGTATATAAAATGCTGGTTTCTTTGCACAGAATTGATTAATACAATATGATATGGAGGATTGGGCTGATAGATAATAGGATCACTTAATCAATACAAGATCTGAGATCTATTCTCGTCTTTGTATATGGAGGATTGGGCAACAAATAGGCTCTGTCATGGAAACCTGCAAACTTTAAGCTTGGTGTCCTTAATTATTATCAGGTATCCTTAATTGTTATCATTGCCAGCCTATGATCAGAACCATGGTTGACAGATTTAATTTTTGGGAACTGGCCCATAATAATTTTTCCACTCAAAAGTCTGCTTAGGATCTAAACCAGATTGGTTGCTCGTCGTCCGAGGGTGGTACAGGAGGCACGCTGTCGATTATATTTAGCTACCCTTCCGGATGGAAAATGCCAGATCTTGGATGGGGAACCCACCATATCTCTTTCACCCTTTCTTTACATCCGTTCACCTCTATTTCATTGCTTAAAGGCTGGACTTCTTTATCGTAATTATCAGAGGAACCTGCACATCCTTTAAAGTGCCCTCTGCAAAGAAAAAACTATTCAGAAAAAATACGAAACAACAAAAAAACCCAAGAACTTTAAAATACAGATGAGTTTAGTTACAGCTCACGATTCACAAATACCTTGATACACAACCTGCTGCTTCATTTGCACTCGCTTTCCCACTCTTACTGGCCACCAATACCACCAAATTCTTCAAACCTAATACAGTAACTTTCTCATAGCGCCAATGGTCTAGGCAACGCATATTTATATCGATTTCTGGGCTCACTTGTTATCGAATGGGTTCTGTACATTCAATATTGCAAACGTTTTGGATCGTTTAATAATGTGATTGTCCGGCGCTTCTGGCCATCAATCCATTGATGGATCGTCCACATGTTTCTGTGATATGGTGATCACTAGGTATTCATTGAATGTCCTAACGAATGAATATAGACTGCTAGTGATGGGAAATCTGGATGGTTCCTTGATGTGATATTGAAATTGAGATCAGCACTTGCCCAACAGCTGTAGGTATTTGCTAATAGCAATTAAAACAAGTGTATGTGTTTGCAAATCGCAATTAAAATAAGTGTTGTTCATCTACCTAATAAAATGATTACACCACAAATAAATTAAACTATGATCAGATGGGTTGTTTGTAACGTCAAATCATCATCTAATTTTTCCAAAAAGTCTTACCGAAATTCAATTTTGTTCTTGTGCATGTCCATAAAAATTTAATGAAATTCAAATTTTTTCTTGTGCATGTCCATAAAAATTTAATGAAATTCATTTTTTTTCTTATGCATGTCCATAAAAATTTAATGAAGGTTTCAAGCTTTTTGTGCCCATCACTTGAGGGTTTAACCAATTTAGTAATTTGAGCTTTTTCATTTGATAATCGCCTAAATGTATTTGTAATTTGGGTTGTGTTACCTTATGGTTTATGGTTTACACAATTGATTCTCAAAACCTTGCATTTAATACTCAGTCTATTAAAGGATACTGTGAGTTGAAAAAGCAACTTGTGATGAATGAGGGTCAAAACTTGGAATATTAATTGTCATTCGTGTCTTTGCAGTGTTCATTGTGAAAACCTGGAATATTAATTGTCATCTGTGCCTCTGCACTGTTTACAAGGAGCCAAAAGTAGAAAAGGTTGGGATAATTACACAATTACTGATATCATCCTGGCCGCCGGGTCTTGGATCACTGAAACCAAGAACAACGTCATCTTCCCACACCAATAGTAATCTAAAAAAATAGACAATAAATAATAATAATAATAATAATTAAATGTCTTAAATATTATCAAACCTTAGTCTAAATTCCATTACATCTAATAAAAACTATTACAAACTTTAGAAGATTCAAAAAAAAATCTCATATCTAAATAAATCAATACTCATGACTAATTCATATGTATCACCTGCGGTGACATAATAATAAAACTCAAATAAACTTATAATGTTCTCTTATAAACGAATTTTGTATTAATCTAAGTCCTATAAAAAGAAATTTACCGATTTCCTTCACATTAAATAAAACTAATAATTTGTAGATGGATCATATATATTAGTATATCCATATATATATTAGTATATCTATATAATTTGTGGATGGATCACGTTGATATGGGATTAAATGGTTAAAAGATAAGTATGGAATGGAAGACATTTGGAATTTTTTGTATTCATCATATTTGTTTTTGTTAAACAAGTTCAATTGTGACTTATCCATGCCTAGCTACAAGTTGTCATCGTCATTCTTTATGGTATTTATTTATCAATAATCAGTTATTTTTTATATTCTTTTTCTCTTTATCTCACATTCTTCTAGTTATATGCCATGAAGTGTCGGTTATCCGTTCATCATCTATGAGTTATTCATGCATTTCTAGCAATTAGCCATTCATCAATTAGCTACCAGTTTTTTTTTGAAATAATGTTATAAAATAAAGCATAGGTCATAGTCCACCCCAAATTTCATATAAAAACGTCTATCAACATAAATTAAAAATTATAACTTTATGTAACATCAAATATATCTTTTAAAAAAAAATAAACCCATAACAAACTTATGATAATATATAATTTTAAAGGTCATAAATTAATTTTCCATCATAAATGTGTAACATCAAATATATCTTTAAAAAAAATAAACCCATAACAAACTTACGATAATATATAATTTTAAAGGTCATAAAGAAATTTTCCATCAAAATATATATATACCTTTTAAAGGTCATAAATTAATTTTCCATCAAAATATATATATGGTAAGAAATCTACCTAGGCATTCAAATCACGATGAGATCAAAAATCAAAGACAGCCATTATACTTTTTATGTCAACAATGGGCCTTAATTAAATGTTATTAGACTGGATATACAAATTTAACCAATCCTCTCATACGCAAATGGAGAACAAGTTTGTTAGCTTTTATTGTTTCCATACTTTCCAACAAAAGATTCCTTTGTCACTACCATTAACTTAAAATAACGAGTTTGCTGCTCACATGCTCTTCATGTACACGGTAGATATGGATGGATATGACAATTATTACTGATGGGTATATTTTTTTGTACAGCTTTACATTGTAGCCCAATTCCTGGGCTTGCTATGTAAGATGCCCTTTGATTCAATGAATAACAAGGACAAGCTTTTTCTTTCTAAAAAAATAATGAGTGACTTTCCAACAAAAGATTCTTTTGTCACTACCATTAACTTAAAATAACTTACTACACTCGTGATTGATATTAATTAAGTTATTTTTAAATTATTTAGAAATGCAATATAAATTATACTAGTAAAATATAAGTGTAGAATCAGTACAATGTATTGAAACAATGAGATATTAGATATGGGGATGAAAAATTAATTTTTCATTTTATTTTATAAATTAATAAATTTAATATTATGTTATTTATGTGATTTAAATAATTTATATCGAAATTTAAAATAAAATTTTGTGTAAAATTTATATTTAAATAAAATTTATATTTAAATAAAATTTATATTTAAATAAAATTTATATTTACGAAAAAAAAATTATAATAAATATGATTTGTATTTTGTAAGTTATATTATATGGTGTGTTAATTTGATATAATTCAAATGATTGTTAGTAAAATTATATATATATTTTAAGTGTATTATAAATTATTTTATCAATTTTTTTATTTTTTATTTAAATTTCAAATATAAAATTTATTAATAAAATATCAAAATTTTATATTTTTTACTATAAATTATATTATTAGTATAAAATTTCAAACTTAAATAGTATCAAAATTCAACATTGTCTCTTTTTTTAAATTGATAGAAAATGTACTTGTATTATCAAGTCAGCTTTCAAGATTCTTTTGGTGAGCGTTCATTTTCCAGGAAGAAAGAGTAAATGTAAATGTTAGGAATGTCCATTATATGTGTTGTCAAAGTCATACTTAGGATTCCTTTGCTTCTCATTGTTCATTTTGTATAGAGAAAGTGGTCCAAAATAATGATACATGAGGTTGAATAAATTACCATGAAAGATATTTATTTTTAATTATACAATTGTTTTTTTAATTTGTTTATATTTTTTCAACCTTTAAATATTTCAATATTATATTTTTTAATATGTTTATATTTCTTCAACTTTTAAAGATTTCAATATTATGCCAAGGCCAAGATAAATTATAATGAAGTGTTTTGATTAAATTTTATGATTCGTAAATAATAATTATAGATTTCAATATTATGCTAAAGGCTAAGATACAATATAGCAAAGTGTTTTAATTAAATTTTATGATGTGTAAATAATAATTATATGGAGAGAAACAAGGTTGATGCATGGCATTTATACTACACGATGCAATATGAATAAATTCCACATAATTGTGTGTTAGATGGACAGGTTAAAATAGAGCCCAATAAAAGCTCTATATAGAAATGACAAAGTGAAGAAATGAGATGTAATTAGAGTATGAATAAAGTGCTTGATAGTTTAAAGTAAATTATAATGACAAGGTATCAAACCTAATAAAGAGATGAAGAGATGTAATAAAAGGAATGTGTAAAAGAAGATATAAGTTAAGTATTTTTTTCATGAAAAATATCAATACTTTATATTAGTATAGTTAAAAAAAATTATTGTAATAGTATGTAAGACAAATGTTACAACCATAAAGTTGTGGAATGTTGATCCCACCAAAGTCTTACAAAAATAAATAAATAAATTGTTAAAAGAGGTAACCCATGAACCAGCCCAACGGCAAGAGCAAGAATAGAAAGCCGCAAAGAAAAAAACCCCAACCACAAAAAAAAGTACCAAAATATAAACCAACTCTCAAACAAAAATAGCCTGGAGGCCACCATAGTTCCCGTGGACCAAAACTTGAACAAGATGAAACCATCAGGAGCATTGAGAGCCTGTTTTGATAACATAACAAGTCTGCCTGGAGGTTCTCTTCCCTGAAAATGTGAGAGAAAGATATGTTATTGAACCCACAAATCAAACTCCTGATTCTTTTCAGCCATGGATCAAGATAAAGAAGATTAATCGGGTGGATGCCTTTGGCACAATGGATGATGATACTAAAATCTCCATAAATATGTATTCCATCTAATTGAAGGTCCCATGTAAACTATAGAAGGACCGAGAGAGAGATGAGCTCCCTTTTGCTATTAGAACCCGGGTTACAGTTCATACATAATTTATAAAAGCTATATTCATCTATCCTAAGGATCCCACCAACCCCACAAAGTCTGGACTCCAATTGAGAAGCCCCATCAAAAAAACCCATCAATATGTGTGCAGGGGCCAGCTCTTTGAGCACCCTAGTAGCAAAAACATTTGACACGAAACGTCAAAAATCCATTTGCTTCAATAAGGAATGTTATGTTTCTATTCAAGGAAACAGTGCGATAAAGTATCACTATTCCAAGTTGTATTAGTTTTAACAATCCACCAATAACCTGCCAAACCAATTGAGAAAAGCTGCAAGAAACAAACAAAGGAAAAATATTTTCTTCATCCAGACCACAGATTTTCTCTTTTTAGGAGATTATCCTAGGTTAAGAGTAGGTTTTTCAGGGCTAACCAGCAAAAAATAATAACTCAAGGCAGTGCCTTCTATGTCTAGATTGAATGCCACCATTGATGAGTACCAGATATTTCATCAATAAACATTTTAAGATATAGCTTGAGTGGTTGAAAGGAATGATGATTATTTTTCAGTTTCTTCAATTCTTGTAAGAGACGTGATGCTCTACTATATATATATAATGATTAGAATGAAAACCAATCACCAAACCCGCTCTAATGACTGTAGTGAAAACCACTAGCAAAACCAAGTCTAACGAATGAAGTGAAAACCACAAACTGGACCAGCCTTGGTATTGAGACTATTGTCAAACAAATTCGTTCAAACTTTTTCATCAAGTGAACTGCTCCACGAGTCCACGGTGATGCATACATAGTCCCCACGTTACGGCAAAGGCGTGTAAAATATATAGCGGATCTGGGCGCTCGAGGCGGGACGAATCGTACGAGGGCGTCAACTCAAGCGATGCATGATTCGAGAAACATTAAGTTGTATTTAGGTAAAGAGTCGGGACTCGGACCATCTGTATTTGATAGTAATTGGGTACAATTTATTCTTGAAAATGAGATCTTTAATATAAAAATTATCATTTTTATTGTAAAAATAAATTCACTATACTTTATTATCTTGAGTTATTGAATTATACAATTTTAATTACTGAAAATTACTGTTTGAACAATTTCTACTGGATTTTAGCAAAAACACTCATCAAATACAACTCGTCTAGAGTTTAGCTTACTCTGAAAGAGTTCCCTTCCTCAACTTCCTTTCCGTGTACGTTCAGTTGTGTGGGCAGAGCAGGTCAGGGTGTACGACTTACAGAACAAGAACAATAAATAGTTGAAAAATAGATCCAACGCTTTGCCTGGTATTGAAAATCCCCAACTGTCCTTATTACACACATGTGAAAGCGTCGACAAAAAGCGGACAAGATGCACAAGAAACAGAGAATTCAACTCATGTCTGTTCGTGGAGCCCATGACGAGTGAATGTCGCACCTTTGAATTTTTTATAATCTCATAAGTGGAGTCATCCACCGCAGTTTTCTCGGTCGAAATTTGCTTTCGCCGAAAATTTTGTTACAACGTTATACTTTATTGATCATGGTTGGAACTTATTATTTCTTGACCATGGAATTTTGTTTCCGAGGATTCTTGCGTATAGAGATTTAGAAAAAAATATCTATTAAAATAAATTCAAATTTTTACTCTGTCAGATAAAACTTTTCGAATCATTGTTTTTTTTTTTTTTTCAGAGGAAAAAAGCCTGCCTTGATATTCATAACTGAATCAAAGACATAATAACACAGCAGTCAGCATACAGTAATACATACGGTTGTTTTATACTATACGGTTGTTTTAGAAAAGTGTGGAATTATGATCATTCTTGAAATTTTTATTTCAAGGTTTTTTGTTTATAATTTTAATTTAAAAATATGTATAATTTTAAAAATTTAGTAATTTAAATATGTATGATTTGGATAATTTAAATATGTATAATTTTATTAATTTAATAATTTAAATATTGGAAGGATTGTTTGATGTTGACATAGTGCAATTGATACTATTGTGACAATGTAACACCCCGGTTTTGACTCGTTGCATTAGATGTACATGATGTATATATTGTAAATGATCATGGTGTGGAGCTAAAGGCCAAGGCCCTGCCATTGATCGGTTATGCTATGTTTTGGATTTAAATTTGTCATCGATTGTATATCGGGGCATGCAGCATACGTCTTAAGTTTATCATCATGTAAATATGCATCCATAATAAAAATGAACCCAACCAGCTACGATCGCGGCAACTAAAATGAGAAATGGGGCATGATTTTCACAAGGATAGGGGTGGGGGAAATTGTCAACCTTGGCCAATGAGAGAAAAACCCATATGTCTTCTTCATTTGTTTTATTCCAACCACTTTCATTAAGAAAGGCTGCTGGTGGTTGAGGCAGTTATGGTCTTGGAAGTGGGGTGGCAGGACTGTCAGTCCTCACCCACACGCACACTCTACCCACGATTTTGTTGTTCATCCTCTCACGCAGATCTTCTTCTCTCCACGACTGTGTTGAAGGCTCACACACTTCCAATTTTCGCGTCCTCCCTGTTGTTTGTTCATCCACGGACAAAAACGGAGCTGTTTTTCCTCACGCAGGGCCTCCATTGTCTGTTCATTCCTCACAAGGTCGGATTGTTTTCTACGCACAGGATTTTCCTGGTTTTTATCCACGTATTTTTCCTCTGTGGATCTACGGATGGTTTGGCTATATTCTTCCCTCACGGACTGATTCGTGGGTCCTGCGCTATCGTTTTCATTCACGCCCAGGCTGGGGAACTATAATCTCTTTCCCAGCATGGTCTATGTATGTTTTCCCGGCGAATTCATTGCCCAAGGACGGGTTGAGTTTTCCCCACGTTGTGAGTCACGTCCACTGATGCATTTCGGGGGCTGTTAATTTCCCCAGGCCATGAGCTGTGTTTGTTGTTACGTTTGGGCACTGCTGTAGATGGTTTGAAGTTGTTTTCCCTGGTTTAAGCTGTGATAGCTAAATTGATTGCCTGAGTGCAATGGTTGGTCTTCGGACTGTATTGGGAGCAGGGATGGGGGCTTAGTTTTGCTTGATAAACCTAGTGGCTGGAAACCACACAGACAGAGCTAGAGGGCTGGCCTTCTTCTCCATCACCCCTGAATAGCACTGGAAGGGAATGCAGGGCCTGAGGGACTGTGTAGCAGAGAAGGGACTGATTCCTTGTGTTGGGTGTGTTTGGGTGTCTTGGGGGTCAGGCTAGTTCTGGTGTAGGTGTTCTTGGCTCTGTAATGAACTCACCAGCTTAGCATTTAGCCTTTCCCACTCCTGGATGGCTTGATAAACCCAACTGTGTTGGCTTGGCTGTGTGTTTTGTGTATCCTTAGCTATGTGTAAGCCTGCTTGTTCCCTTATTCCTTGGAGAATCATGCCCAGCTCGGGGGTGGCAGCGCTGCTGACAGATTAAGGAGCACGCTGGCCTATGGTTGGGTGGAACATTGCAGCGACGTAGCTGGTTGTGGAACGAGTTCCTCATAAGATAAGTGATCTTGCATATTTTACTTCTGCAACCATATTACTGTTAATGATATGATGAACATGTTAAAATGAATGCTTGAAGGAATGCATGTTAATTCCGCTGTGCAAGACATATAATTGTAGCTGTGAATGTTGAATAATTGCATCTGTGCATGTTAAGTGTTCATGTGTGTATGACAAACAATTGCATTGGTGCCTGTTCTACTGCGTTTCATTTTATTCCAGCATTCTGTTTCCGTAATTTAGTGCATGCATATGTTCATGGGGCACTTAGCCCAGGTGGTCGAAGTTTGTAGTCGCGTCCTCTTCGCCAGTCGGAGGCATGGGGATGTGACAGACAACTAGAGTTGCAACAACATAATAGACAACTCGATGTTTCATAAAGTCCAGGTTATGGTGCAGAGAGGAGCAGTGAAGCTTCAGTATGTTCCTACAAAGGAACAAGTTGTTGATGTGATGATTAAGTCTCTGCCTCGTGTAAAGTCTAAACACTTTCGAGACAAGCTTGGTGTAGTCTTAAAGGACCTCCCTGGAAATAGGGAGTGATGATAAGAGAATGAGATGATAATGGTAATCAAGTATAGAGAAGGTTAGTTGAGTCTGCCAGTATGTTGGATGTACAAGAAAAAAATGATGAGCCTCAGTGGTCTAGTCACAATATAGAGAGCCTAGTCGAATCTTCGTGGGTAGATCCCAATCTGGTTGGTGACATCACCGAGGGTGGATCCAAGTATGACTGGTCATATCACTATGGGTAGATCCCAACATGATTGGTGGCATCCTTAGAAGGAAGATCCCAGGAAGGTTTGTCGTATCGTCAAATAGGAAGATCCCAACGAGATATCGCCCTGCAGATGATAGTACTCTCATATGGAGAGTGGTACAACATTCATTTGCTGACGAGATTTGCATTCAGTTGCAGACGATAGTATCCTCCTTAAGGATGGTCTTGCAGACAAGAACCGTGTAACAACTCCAAAAATCATAACTAAAAAAAAATTTCTAAGGAGTGTTTAAAACATTTACCATTCAATTTATTTTATACTAGTATTTTGTTTAAGTAAACTACAACTTGTTCTTCAAAAGTTAAAGTGGTGTGCCTGCTAGTGATAAGTTACAGTTTGCTTGCTATCTTGTTTACCCTAAAGATGAAATTCACAATCTTTTTAAAATGTTTAAAGCCCTCTCCCTTCATACCCTACTTCGATGCAAGGGTTATGAGGCTATGGGTCTTACTTAGCTTTTGTAAGCTAAAGCATTTTCTTTTACTTGAAATCATGCAGGTGTTTTCGTTGGAGGATTTGTCTTGTGCTTCTAAACAACTAAGAGCCAAAGGTCAGGATACCATGGTGACCCTAACAAGGCTAAGGAATGAACAAGAAAAGTTAAAGATGATTATTGCACTGTAACTATACTATGTTCTTTTTATAATATACTAGAACTAGTTGTAATTTTTTTGGATCATGAAAATTATATAACATCGATACTTGTTTTAAAACCATAGCAAGATGGAAGAAGAATTTCAATCAACGTGGAGGTAGGTGGAGGTTTAAATGTGACCACATGAAGGCCTCTAGAGTGTTGTCTAGTTGGACAAAGGGTTTTAACCCTGATCGAAAACTCTAGGGTTTTGATCTTTCTGCATTTTTGAAATGTGAGAAGAGCCGAGGGCTCTTATCCCTCTCAGCCTTGCTTGGCCCCTTCAGGGTTGGAATGATAAGGCATTTGACCATATGACTTTGAAAACAACACTAAGAATGTTACCCGTATTTCCTTTGCTTCTATTGGCTACTATATATGTCACAGTATTGACCTACACCATTAATTCAGTTACTGTAAGCATTGTTTTAAATGCTAAGTTTTTAACCTTAGTTTCTTTTCAGTGGCAGGTATTTCAAAAAACTGTTTTTGTTAGGCGAAGCTCGAGACGAGGGTGGTCGGCGATGTGGGCTCTGGTAAGAATCTGCAACCTTGACCCTACCGTCCTTGTTGATGTGAAAAGGAAAAGATGGAAAAGGATTTTAAATCCTAGGTCTTGTTTTGTTTTGTAGATTTAAAGCTTTGCACAGCTCCCTCCGTTTCGTTGTAAACATTCTGGTGTTTTGGTAGAGATATGATGGTTTTCCAAAATCCTTTAGGCTTTGAACAACGTTGATGTTTGGGTCTCTATTAGTTTAGCAAACTATATGGGCAGTTGTATTTTGTAACTTTTGTTGAAATTTTAACAAGGTTTTTAAGGCAGACAATAGCCACTGCATTTTCACTCTATTTTGGTTCAAATCCGTCGATTTGCTTCTGGGTCTTCTATGTAACTGATATATTGTTTGTCATATATATTTTTAAGTCAGTTGTATTTACTTTACTCGATGCATTTGACTTTTGTTTTATTAGAAAATCTTTATCCAAAAACGATTACTGCGTTCAAGGTTTTATTAAAAGCACCAATCTATTTTAAAATGGGTGCAGCCCATTCTTTAATGATGATATGTTTTGGATTTTAAGGTACCAGCATTATTAATAAACACTGCCTGGATTTGTGTTTCTTAAGCTAAGTGAATTCGTTGTAGGGTTAGTAATTTATTTGGAAGAGAAATTTGGTCTTACAGGTTTTGAACCTTTGACCTGTATCAGAAATCTTAGATATTAATTTATATGGAGTTCATTTTTACGGCATTCATACCCTTGTTTTCCAATGTTGGTTTTGTCGATAAGGTTACGGCCAAGTTAAGTTATGACTATATTTGTTTTTGAAAACTTTGTTGTGGTTTTGGATATTAAAAAAAAATACTTGGTATCTCAACCCTACAGGATTTGAACCCTTGACTTGTGCGAACAGTCTCCTAGGTTTAAATAGGGCATTTTTGTTCGTTGAAAGCTTAGGGCTATTTTCTATAAGTTTGTTTTTTAAATAAATATGAAAGAAAAGTGTGGTTGGATAAATTTGCAGCCTCCGAACCCTCGACTTGTTTAGAATCTCAGATAGTAAACGATTTAAAGTTTTGTTTGAAATTATGGTTAGATCAAAACTATGATAAATGTGTGTCTTTAACCCTAACTCGTTTTTCTTTTAAACTGTAAGCCTTTCGGCTATAAGGATATTGAAAGATTATTAAAACCAAATAACCTTTCGGCTATAAAAGAGATAATACTGGGTACAAATAATATTCATATATATATACATATAGGGTCTTAAACCCTTAGCTAGAAGCCATAGCGTTTTTAATCCTAGATCTATGGTTTCTTTATAAACTTTGACTTAGGGTTTTATTGTGATTAACTAAGGCAGACCATTGCTGTAAGAGAATTTGTTAAACCTCTTGTTAAAATAAATTTGTATGAAATTTATAAGAGCACCAAAGAAATACTAAACATTTATTAATTATGTAATATACTAGTTAAAACCATATATATATATATATATATATATATATATATNTAATTTACAAAAGATAAAAAATTTCCTACTTTACTTTTTGAAAACAATAACCATTCATTAATAAAATCCTTCAGAAAAAAACAAAAGATGGATTAAAGATAAATAAACAATATAGAACCTGTTAACTTCAGAAGGGAACAAACAGCCAAAGAAGATTGTTCCTCCCAACCGTCTCCTGAAAGTAGCCAATATCACTTGATTTAGGAACGTCGAGCCTGTTCACTGAACCACCAGGACGAAGATACTATGTAGAATCCTATTCAGTACTCTCTATAACTTAACAGTCACACTTGCAGTAAAAAAAACTCTTGGCAAATCACTTTATCTTTCCCCTCATCGAATTTCCTCTTGTGTACCTAACTTTTCAGTTTCCAGCAAATCCATAAGTTTTAATCTCTAGAATGTAGTGAGCCTCCTGCTCATTCAATGGTATATATAATCTTTCCTAGGTATTTGGGTCAGTTTTGCAATTAAATGAGCCACCTACTCAGTTCCCCTTTCTTGGGAACATGGCCACAATTATAGGGAAGTTGCCTCCTGCAACAACCAGAAAGTGAATGTTGTTGTTGCCATTTCTCATTTTTGTCTTCTACACCAGATCATTCATCCTAATGGGTCATTGAGCACCCTTCAACAGTGTTCTTTGGATATGTGTCTCTTCTTTTAATTATTTAATAATAAAATATTCAATTACATTCATCTTTGACCATCCTTGGTCAACAACATAAAACTTTACAATAATTTTTAAATTAATTTCTTTTCACAAAAATAAAATATTTTTAGTCCTAGGTGGGTTACAAACACCCCCTCTTAAGTTCAACATCGTCTTCGATGTTTCTTAAGTATCTTCTAAGTGTTCCTCGAACAAAATTGGAGATGCCTCCCGCATATGACTCTTTGAATCCCAAGTTGCTTCATGTGGACTAAGGTGCTTCCATTGCACCTTTACTTGTCCAATGGTGCGATTCTGGATAAAAATTTCTCTCTTGTCAAGGATACAATCTGGTTCCACCTAAAAATATCCTTCTGTTTCTACCTGAATAACATTCCAATCGATTACATTAGTAGCATCATGTACATACTTTTTCCATATAGAAATATGAAATACAATATGTATTTTGAGATTAGGTGGCAAAGCTACCTGATAAGCCATTGGTCCAACTCTTGACAATATCTCAAATTGTCCACAATACATGGGTTCTAACTTAGCACAAATCCCCAACTTAAAGGAGCTCTTTCTAGGTTTTACCTTGACAAAAACATGCTCACCTACTTGGAATTCTTTTTCAGTTCTTTTAAGGTCTGCATGACTCTTTTGTCTGTCATGTGCAATTTTCAGATTGCTTTTTACCTATTTCACTATTAGTTCCATTTCTTTTAACAAGTCATATCCTAACATCAATATGTCAACCGGATTACTCAATTAAATGGGAGTGTTACATTTTCTACCATATAGTATTTCAAAAGGACTAATTTTGCCTGAAGCTTGATAATGATTGTTATAAGCAAATTTGACTAAGTGCATATATTCTTTCCATTTCTTTGGATGATCCCTAACATACATATGTAACATATCTTCTAAAACTTGATTTACTCTTTCTGTTTTTCCATCCGTTTGTGGACTATAAGTGGTACCTTATCATCCAATCCCTTTAAACAACGACTTCCATAAATTACCAGTAAACTTAGGATCCCTATCAGAAATTATCATCTTAGGAATTCCATGCAAATGAAATATTTTCTTCATAAAAATATGAGCAATATTATCATCCTTATACGTAGTTTTAACATGTATAAAATGAATTGCCTTGCTAAGTTTGTCTACTACTACCATCCAATAATCATTTTCTTTTGATTTTTAGGCAGTCCTGTTATGAAATCAAGGCTGATAATTTCCCATTTCCAATCTAGGATTGGTAATGGTTGCAATTAACCTGCTGGGTAACGATGCTTAGCCTTAACCTGCTAGCATTCTATGCACCTAGCTATATATTTAGCCACTTCATTCTTCATATTGGGCCAAAAATAATCTTCTCTTAACATTGTTATCATCTTTTGGTAACCAAGATGTCTTAAGTAAGGAATCTTATGTACTTCATTTAAGATCAACTATTTAATTTTTGGTACATTAGGTACATATAATATGTTTTTATATAGCATTAAACCTTATTCATTTAAACTGAAATTTGTTTTTATATTTTTATATTCATTTTCTATAACGTTTTCTCTTAAATTTTGATAATCCTTATCCATTTTTACTCCATCTTCAAACTTATCATCCAATTCTATTTTATAGCAATTAACAACGGCTATAAAATTCGAATTTGCATTTCTGCTTAAGGCATCAGCCACCTTATTCTCTTTTCCTTTTATATGTTTTATCTTGAAATCATATTCACTAAGGAAAGCTAACCATCTTGCTTTCCTTGCGTTCAGATTTTGTTGATCAAACAAGTATTTCAAACTTATGTTATCAAACATTAATAAAAATCTTCTACCTATTAGATAATGGCACCGCATTTTTAAAGCATGTATTATAGTATCCAACTCTAAATCGTAGGTAGCATAATTCTTTTCATGTATTTTTAACTTTCTTGACTCAGTATGTTATTACATGACCTTCTTGCGTTAATAGTCCACCTAGGCCCTTGTTGCATGCATTAGTGCATACAACAAAGTCTTTATTTGGATTTGTTATTTTTAAGATAGGTGCAGTGGTTAATAATTCTTTTAACTTATTAAAGCTTTCTTCACATTTTAAATCCCATACAAATCTTTTTCCTTTTTTTTGTAAAGATGTTATGAGATTCACGATTTGAGAATCCTTCTATGAATTTCTAATAATAACCTGTAATCTCCATGAATGATCGTACATCCGATACATCCTTAGGAACAAGACATTCTATTATTGCTCTTATTTTATTAAAATCCAATGATATCCCTTCCTTAGATATCGCATGGCCTAGATAATGTATTTTATCCTTAAAGAATTTGCATTTACTGAATTTAGCGTACAATTTATGTTCTGTTAGAATTTGTAATATTATCTACAGATGTCCATCATGTTCTTCTTTTGTTTTCGAGTAAGTTAGTATGTCATCTATAAAGACAACTACGAATTTATCCAAATACTTACTTATGACACTGTTCATTAAACACATAAGATATGTTGGAGCATTCGTTAGCCCAAATGGAATAAATACAAACTCATTATGCCCGTAACGGGTTTTGAATGCAGTTTTAAATATATCTTCATCTATAATTTCGACTTGATGATATCCAGATCACAAGTCTATTTTTGAGAATATCGTTGCTCCATGTATCTGATCGAACAAATCATCTATGCGGGGCAATGTATATATGTTTTTAATTGTTATTTTATTTAACTGGAGATAATCTATACATAAGCATAAGGTGTCGTCTTTCTTTTTAACAAATAAGACAGGTGCTCCCCAAGGGGATACACTTGGTCTTATGTAATTTTTATCTATTAACTCTTGAAGTTGTAGGTTTAATTCATTACATTCTAGGATATTCATCTGGTAAGGAGTCTTTGAATTAGGTACAGCTCCGAGTACTAATTCAATAGTAAAATCCAATTCTCTTTTCAGAGGTAATCCTGGAATCTCTTCTGGAAATACATTTGAAAATTCTTTTAAAATTGGTATATCATCAAATTTTAATTTATCTTCTTTATTCATGTGTTCGTCATTCATTGCATGCACAACAAAAACTTTACAACCTTTACGTACAAACTTTTTCATTTGCAAAGCTGAAATCTATCTAACAGAAACTTTTCTAGGTATTCCTTCACTATAACTGCTTGACCTTTTTCATATAAGCATGTAAATGTTTTCTCAAAGCAATTTAAAACTACCCTGTGCTTTTCGAGCCAGTCCATACCTATTAAAACATCATATGATCCTAGAGGTAATACATTTAATTTCACTTGAGTTTTGAATTGACTCATAAATATTTCACAATACTCAACATAGCTAACTACCTTTCTCTTTGTTCCTATAGCTAACTAAACCCACCAAGATTTTTCAAACTTTTTCAAATGCAAGTTCAGTTTTCTGCTATACTTGGTGACACATAGCTTAAACTACCATCTAGGTCTATCAAAATAGAAATGGGTTTATTCTTTATCATACCTTCTATTTCCACCATGGATGTTTGGTGATCATATTGTCGATTCTCCAAAGCTACATTAATCTTGGGCATCTCGTTTGCTAAATCACCAACAGTTGCTTCTTCTTGAATTGTATGCACATTGCTAAAATTTCTCTTTATGTTTGGACAGTCATTCGCATAATGAGGTCCCTGACATTCCCAACATTTTCTAGGTTCTCTTTATTCATTATTTTTACCATGATTGTTAGGTATGTCCCTATTCTTTACTGCTGTAAAATTTTGCGGTGTATTACTTTTAAAATCGGTTCCTTGGTAAGTATTCTCAAAATAGTTTCGGGAATTATTTCTGAAATCTCTGTTGGATTTAAATCCTTTCCTTCTCTGTTCAAAATTATTTGTTCTTTTTCTCTTCCAGTTAGTTACACCTTCTCTTTTATTTTTTCTTTGTTCATAACAAGAATTAGATTTCCTCATTGCTTCCTCAAGGGTTTTTGGATTGTCGTATTCAATTTTGTCCCTGAAGCTAAGAGGTAAACAACTCATAAACCTCTGTATCTTACGATTTTCATCGATAATATAAGGTACATATCGTAAATTGTAATAAACTTAAAAATTTACTACTTAGTTTCTTCATAGACATTGAACCTAGCTTAAGATCGTAAAATTCTTTATCCCTTTCTTTGTAGTATTGTTCACACAAAAACTTTCTTTTAAAGTATTTCTTAAAAGTCCTCCAAGTTACATACTTTTCTTTAATATTTTTCACTCTTTTTATATCCTGCCACCATATATCAGTTTTTCAAGTTAAGTTATATATAGCCATTCTAGACGTCAACCTGTCTGAGTAAATATAAATTTGAAAATAGTGTTTTCATACCTAACATCCAGGCCTCAGCTTCTTCTCATTTTTTCACATCACCATTAAACATAGGGGGTTTGATCTTCTTAAACTCTCATGAAATTTCTTTGTAAGGTTTATATTTTCTCTTTTTAGGACTGTTGTCGCTATCACTACTTTCACAGGAATACTTATGCTTTTCTATGTGTGACCTAAAATTAATTCTTGAAGAGGATTTACTTTCATTATCAGAGAATTTCAACTTTTTACCTTTACGCTTGTAGGATATAGTTCTGGATTCATATTCATGTTCTTTTCTTTTATCTTTTCCTTCGTTATGTATTTTATCCAGCAATATTTGATTTAATTCTTCCTGTGCTCTTAGGATTCTTTCATTATCTTACCTAACATTCTGTAATTCAGCCTTTAAGTCTTTTACAATTTGAATTAATTCAGATGGTTAATTATTTAATTCCACGTATATATCATATGGATTATTATGATGTGATCCATCTTCAGCAGATGCCTCTGCCTCCTTCCATTTACTGCAAAATAAAATTTATATTTTTGTACAGAAACAATTTTTAAACATAAGTCAGTATTTTTGTTTTCATGTTTCTGTAATGCGCATGCGAGTTGAGCCAACTTCAGGCCTAGTGTTTGAAACCTGGCTCTGATAACACATGTAACAACTCCAAATCATAACTAAAAAAAATATGAGTGTTTAAAACGTTTATCATTTAATTTATTTCATACTAGTATTTATTTTAACTAAAATACAACTTGTTCTTCAAAAGTTAAAGCGTTGCGCCTTCTAGTCACGAGTTACAGTTTGCATGCTATCTTTTTTACCCCAAAGATGAAATTCACCATATTTATAAAATGTTTAAAGCCCTCTGCCTTCATACCCTACTTCGATTCGAGGGTTATGAGGCTATGGGTCTTACTTGACTTTTGTAATCTAAAGAATTTTTCTTTTACTTGAAATCATGTAGGTGTTTTCGTTGGACGATTTGTTTTGTGCTTATAAACAACTAAGAGCCAAAGGTAATGATACCATGGTGACCCTGACAAGGCTAAGGGATGAAAAAGAAAATTTAAAGAAGATTATTGCACCGTAACTATACTATGTTCTTTTTATAATATACTCGAACTAGTTGTAATTTATTTGCATCATGAAAATTATATAACATCGAAACTTGTTTTAAAACTATAGCCAGATTGGTGAAGAATTTTAATCAACGTGGAGGTAGGACGTGGAGGTTTAAATGTGACCACGTGAAGGTCTCTAGAATTTTGTCCAGCTGGACAATGGGTTTTAACCCTAACCGAAAATTCTAGGGTTTTGGTCATCTGCATTTTTGAAATGTGAAAAGAGTTGAGGGCTCTCGACCCTCTCGGCCTTGCTTGGTCCCTTCAGCGTTGGAATGATAAGGAATTCGACCATATGAATTTGAAAACAACACTAAGAACGTTACCTATATTGCATTTTCTTATCTTGGCTACGACAGAGGTCACAGTCTCAACCTACACCATTTTCTTTGCAGAGCTGTTGAACTGAAGGTAAAAATGTTCTTCACTTTTTAATTAATTCAGTTACTGTAAGAATTATTTTAAATGCTAAGTTTTTAACCTATGTTTCATTTGATTGGCAGGTATTTCATAAAACTGTTTTGGTTTGGAGGAGCTCGAGTCGAGGGTGGTTAGCGCTGTGGGCTCTGGTAAGACCCTGCAGCCTTGACCCTACGGTCCTTATTGAGGTGAAAAGCCAAAGCTGGAAAAGGATTTTAAATCCTAGCTATGGTTTTGTTTTATAGATTTAAACCTTTGCACAATTCCCTCCATTTCGTGGTAAACATTCTGGTGATTTGGCAAAGATATGATGGTTTTCCAAAAGCCTTTAGGCTTTGAACAACGTTGATGTTTGGATCTTTGTTTAGTTTAGCAGACTATTTGGGAAGTTGTATTTTGTAACTTTTGTTATAAATTTTAACAGGGTTTTTAAGGCAGACAATAGCCACTGTGTTTTCACTCTATTTTGGTTCAAATCCATCGATTTGCTTCTAGATCTTCTTTGAAACCGATATATTGTTTGTTATATATATTTTTAAATCGTTTATATTTACTTTACTCTATGCATTTGACATTTTGTTTTATTAGAAAATGTTTATCCAAAAACGATTATTGCGTTCAAGGTTTTATTAAAAGCGCCAATCTATTTTAAAATGGGTGCAACCCATTCTTCAATGATGAAATGTTTTAGATTTTAAGGTACCAACATTATTAAGAAACACTGCCTAGATTTTTGTTTCTTAAGATAAGTGAATTCGTTGTAGGGTTAGTAGTTTATTTGGAAGAAAAATTTGGTCTCACAGGTTTTGAACCTTTGACCTGTATTAGAAATATTAGATATTAACTTATATGGAGTTTGTTTTTACAGCATTCATGCCTTTGTTTTCCAATGTTGGTTTTATCGATAAGGTTTCAACCAATTTTAGTTACGACCTATCTTTGTTTTTGAAAACTTTGTTGTGGTTTTTGTTATTTAAAAAAAAGTACTCGGTATCTCAGCCCTACAAGATTTGAACCCTCGACTTGTGCTAACAATTTCCTCGGTTCGAATATGGAAATTTTCGTCGTTGAAAGCTTAGGGATATTTGTTGTAAGTTTTTTATTTAAAGAGATATGAAAGATGAGTGCGGTTGGATAAATTTGCAGTCTTTGAACCCTCAACCTATTTAAAATATCATATAGTAAAATATTTAAATTTTTTTTTGAAGTTATGGTTACTTCAAAACTGTGACAAATGTGTGTCTTTAACCTTAACTCGTTTTTCTTGTAAATAGTAAGCCTTTCGGTTGTAAGGATACTGAAATATTATTAAAACCAAATAACCTTTCGGTTGTATAAGACATAATACTAGGTAAGAGTAATATTCATATATATACATATAGGGTCTTAAACACTCGGTTGAAAGCATAGTTTTTTTAACCCTAGATCTATGGTTTCTTTACAAACTTTGACTTAGGGTTTTATTGTTCTTAACTCACAGGGTCTTCACTTAGTGAAACCATGCCATATCACGTTCATTCGTGGCATATGAAACAATACCCCTATTTTCAAAAAATATTGGAAAATACCTCCCAAGATCGTTTTTTTAAACCCCCTCCCAATATGCCTTCCCAATTTAAAAACCCCCTATTTTCACTATATATTGCATGTATCGATTTTTTCATTTACATTTTTTATACCCCTTTATATTTCTACCTAGTATATTGACATGATACCCCACATGCATTCCACAATTCACCTTGCTTCTTTCGATGTATATAGTGGATGCATTCTTAATCGAATTTTGATATCCTTGTCAAATCCCAAAATATATCATTTTTCTGGGATGATTCCACACATGCTATAGGAGACCAGGGCTACATGACACTTACAAGAAATCATGATGGGATATTGAATCCCCGATTTCCCGGACAATGAGTGCATGCAAAAGAAAATAATTACTACATAAATATATAAACAATAAATACTCATTTAAATTCAATTTAATTATATTAAATTAAATAATTAAATTATAATTTAAATAATTAAGAAAATGAAAAAAAGAGACAAGGGAGAGAGACCGACACTAAAGTGGGTGGATATACACAAAGCACAATCTGCAATTGCAAAAACTAAAATTTTATTAATGTCCTTTGAGTATCAAGGTGTTCAAAAATATTTTAGAGTACAATGCAAAAACTAATATTTACATATTTAAAATTGATATGAATTGAAACATGAAACATTACATATATGGGAATCTATCGACTTTCCCATTCACTATTTATCAACTCGAATGCCCAGACTGTCGATTCATTGTTATCAACTTGAATGTCCAATCTTCCCATTATTTGTAACGTTGTAACAAAGAATATCTACCATGTGAATATTAGTGAAATCAAGTATAAAATCTCATCTGTAGGGTGATTGTGAAAAAACAAAAAGTACTTTAATAGAGGAAAAAATTAAATGCATTGAAAACTATATCGTCTTGTACAGACCAGCACCCTCCCCTTTTGGTTCTACATCAAAAAAGCACTCTTACCTTTTTATCATCAACCCCTTCCAAATAATACATATATATAGTAATCTATAAACTTGGCCATTCATTGTTATCAACTTCAAATCATTCTTTGTATGATATTCCTCCATTGCTTTGTGATACGAATAATGGTTGTCTATGCTTTCACAAATGTATCCTTGTTGTGACATAAAGACAATCATATTTAAATAGTTTGGCTAATGGAAACCTACTATTCAAATGTTGACTTGGCAATATAAATAATATGAAACAGCATGTCAAAATCTGCTCATGCTGCCATAAATGTTGTACCATTGTACGTATTCATAATTTAAATTCCTTTAAATGCATACCAAGGAATGTTACAGTGAGGATACTCTACAACAAGGATACATGATAGAGGATACTCTACAACAAGTATATTCATTTGTCCTTTTCTGGGGTTCAATCATCTATGAATACAGAAAATGCATAGGAAACAATATTTCAACCTACATCAATGATTCATATTAGTAAAGCATCCAATGTCATGCATCATGTAGTGATGCCAATCTCTGAAAATGACTTCTTTTCAGTACTCATTCAATAATGATTGTGTCTACAACAACAAATTCAAAATATATTCAGTTGCTGCTCTGTAAACTCCGATGCCTTAGGTTCCTTGTGTTCCATAGTCAATACCCCCAATCCTTTTCAAAGGTTCATCAAGTATTAAAAAAATTGCATTAAACGTAACATCTTTTCTTTTATGGTAAAGATTGTGGACTGTTGCACTTCTAGAACCTGGTATTGAGCTTCAAGAACCACATAGAATAGTTTCACACTACACAAAACCTAGTACTAAGATTCATGAACTACATTCACTATTTTCACACTAACCAGAACTTGATTTTTTCTTTCTAGACTGATTTGTCTCACCTATGGGATCCAATGTGTGTATAAAGGTCATTTCCAATAACTGTAGAAGTCACCCCATGCGTTTCAACCCAAATGACAACTATTGAGAATTATGATATAAAATGGGAAATATGAAAATTCAGTTTGGTGGAGCTTAGGTTAGTTTAAGAGCTAATTGCTCACACTGGGGTCTTAAATTATTCAAATAAGTTTTTGAGTTATAAATACTCCACACAAATCTGATTTTGTAATTCTATCCCACACTATTCAAAATGAACCAGAAAATTTCATAATTGAGTTATTTGACCATACAAATACTAGGTCCTAAAAATACCCAACATCCTTGATCAAATTTTGAATTAAATTTGTTTTCAATTTTAATTATAACAGTATAGATAGGTCCCAAAGGAGGATAAAAAGTAAACACAAACATAACATCACCAAAATGATCTCAACAAATCCTTGTGCAAATAAGGTTGTTATCAATTTGGCTTAGCAAACCACAATGTTTCCAGAAAGTATCTTCAATTTTAAACAACAATAGATGATTACTCTTGCTTTTAAATAATAATTATAAAAAGAGATTGCATTGTTCCACTGTGATATGGAGAAAGGGAGCAAGAAATGTATGCTTGGTGTTCTAATGCCAACCTTTGAGATTTGGGATGGAAATGTAGATGTCTAACTATGAGTATGATACTCTCCCTGCATTTCTACACAGTGAAATCAGAACATTTGATCATTAACAATATATGTAATAAGTTCAACTTTACAAGATTGCACTATTGTAACTTATAGGTTTCGCCAATATCTTAGACTTCATCCTCTGGAAGACATTCCAAGACAAGGCTACAAGTTAGTGGTCTGATAATGGAGATGGAAAGAAAATCCAAGAGACCATGGGCCAAAAATATTATTAAGGAAAAACAAAGATAAAGAACAGAATAAGTTACCTAATTGTTGACAAGCCTAATGGCTTAGCACTATTTCACATTCACTACATTCAACATTTACAAAAACCGCACAATAATTAATAAAAAAAAGCATTATGATGTCAGTTTTTCTGTTTCATTTCAAATTCAGAGTCACAGAATTCAACAAATTCAGTGCAAGAATCCATGGATTCAAGTGGCCAATAAAAACTAAAACACAAAAGACAACTTGTAAGGAATAATGGTCTTCCAGTTTGTTGCACATGATTAAACTTGAAACAGGGGGATGTGAAGGAAGATGATACCACAAAGGCCATTAATGATGTTACTGCCATAGCCCACTGCTATGGAAATGATGATTAATCATAAAAAAAAGAAAATGTACATCTTAAGATAGGAAAAATGTAAATGCATTGAAATATTGTCCAATCCATTTATTTTTTACTACAAATAAAAGAGCACTCTACCATTTGGTTCTAGATCAAAAAATCCATGGATTCAAGTGGCCAATAAAAACTAAAACACAAAATCCAACTTGTAAGGAATAATGGACGTCCAGTTTGTTGCACGGGATTAAACTTGAAATTGAAGGATGTGAAGGAACATGATAGCACAAAGGCCATTAATGATGTTACTGCTATAGCCCACTGCTATGGAAATAATGACCAATTGTAAAAAAACAAAATGTACATATCTTAAGATAGGAAAAATGTAATTGCATTGAAATATTGCCCAATCCATTTATTTCTAATTCTTACTCTGCAAATAAACCTTTTGGTTCTAGATAAAAAAAAGCGTGCCTTTTGGTCATTCACACCAAAAAGAAAAATCCATTTAATAGCTGTTGAATTTTGAAGATTAAAATATAGAAACATAATTCTCAATAAGATGGACAACAATGAACTCAACCCAAGTAGTATGAGTAAATTTTATTTTATTTTGATGTTTGCCACTTTGGTTTTATCAAAGAAAATGAGCACAACCCGACATCATTATCCTTTAACATGTGTTTCAGTTCTCTAGAGGATGTAAAAAAATTTAAATATATTAGAAAATGAATTGGCTTACAAATTCAGTGGTTGTGGATGAAGTACTCAACGTTGGTAAGGAGCAGAGTAACCCACAAAATGAGGGATACAATTCCAGGGATCTTACCTGAGTCTTTCTTTCTTTCTATGAGACTCGGTTAATAGTGTTTCACCATAATAATACTGAAATGTCATTGGACTAGTGGTTAGTGACACTCCACCGATTGGACTATGTTGATGCAATTGTGATATTTTTCTGGAAGGCAAGCCAATTTTACAAGAAGTGAGTGAAAGTGAATGAGGTGTTAGAAATCAGCTCGTACCACAAATTATGAAGACCAATACTCACATTTGAAAATAAGTATCGGCCATCTCTAATGATCACATGTACATGAGTTGAGTTATGTCCCATTTTTTCTCAAAAACAAGGATTAAGAGAAACTAAAAATGCTACCCACCCATCCATAAGAAAAACTACTAACTGCTCCCACGATTACAGACCTATCTCTTTATGCAATCTTATTTATAAAATCATTTCCAAGATCATTGCTAACATATTGAAAGTTGAAAATGCAAAAAAGATACAAAAAGATATTGCTAACAGAGGAAATGTTAAAATGCAAAAAGATACATCTAATCAAATGCATTGTGATACTTTTGCCAAGAAACATAATATTAAGAGGGAAGTACATAGGCAAGAAAACTGGAAAAAGACACATGGGGTAGGTGAGATTAAGAAAAAGCCTGCTACATCCTTGATATCATCTTATAAGAAAGATAGGAAGATGCTCAATTCAGTTTAGGTTGGGCTTAAAAGCATAGTTAATTAACAACATCTAAATCTGACAATATGAGGTCCATACTAAAGATAAAGAAGCCTACAAGCCATTTTGAGGACCATTTGAGGTTTGATGTTGCTGGTGCAGTTCCTACAAGCCATTTTGAGAACCATTTGAGATCTGATGTTTCTGGTGCAGTATCTTTAATAACTGAGCAGGAGTTGAAGACAACAAAGAGAGATTTTAAAAGGTCATCAAAGAGTGAAAGCAATGTTCATAATGATGGAGACAATATTTTTAATTTTTCTTCTTATCTTGAAGAAATTAGGATACAATCACCAGATACATGCATTATTTCAGAGAAGACCATGAGTGAAAAGCAGTTTGGTCAAAAAAGGCAAAGCATGGAAAAAGAATTAGAGGTTCTTGATTAGTGCCTGAAAGTGAGTTCCTAGATATTAGAAAAACAGTGATAGATAACATTGTTAGCAATTTTGAATCTTTTAAATAAGGAAACACTGAAGAGAGCATTCAAGTTTCAAACTGTAAAGAAAATTTGAAGGGTGAAAACGATTTTGAAAATATTCATGAAAATTATGTTCCTGATGTTAAAGATCATGTGCTTTGTACATTTGTGACTAAAGACAATGAAGTTAGGGTAGTTCCAAACACTTCTTTGCATCAGAATTCAATTCTGAAGAAGAAAAGAAAGCTCTTGAAGAACATAATTCAGGGTTATCAACTCTACCAAAGAGATCAGATAATCAAATAAAGATAAATATTTGCACGGAAGAAGAAAATGTTCTTGAAGTATTATCTGGAGTAGATCATCGAAAGAAATGGACACAGATCAAGGCAAGGAAACTTAACTTTGATGAACATTTACATTTGATAAAAAAGGACAAGAATTGAAGCTGAAGATGAAACCAAGAAAATTGTAGAAGGCTCGAATAAAGGAGGCATAGCAAGTGCCAATGGAAATAATGGAGAAAATATGGCATCGGATAATGCTTTTGTGTTAAATGAATGCCATTTG
The DNA here is from genome assembly GCA_001517045.1 of Pseudotsuga menziesii. Lineage (NCBI taxonomy): Eukaryota > Viridiplantae > Streptophyta > Pinopsida > Pinales > Pinaceae > Pseudotsuga > Pseudotsuga menziesii. The sequence continues at coordinate 227,220 of LPNX010047999.1, forward strand.
AGAACTAATAATATCTTAAGTTCTAACAGTATTGAAACTGAAGGTGATTTACCACATGGGAAGATGTCTTCAATTTTTATGGAAAGGCCTATGTGTTTTCCACCAAAGGCTGATAAATATCGTTTGTAAGGTAGCCTATTGAGTGATGAAGTTTCCCTACCTCCCTCTAAACTACGTCACCAGGCTTAAGAAGCTATGTCTACATGTGTTACAGAGGCTGCAACTACTTTAGTGGAACCAGTGCCAACTAGTGTGACTGGACAGGATGATGCATACAAGATTTCTGCAGATGAAAAATCTTATACTAAATTCTTTGATAATGAAAAGAAGTCTGTTAAGGGAAATGAGGAATGTGTCAAAGTATACACATTGATCCAAAAAGAAGCAACATAAATAGGAGGTAGTAAGAAACCTGTGGTGTCTTCAGAATCATATCAATCCTTTATAATGTTTTCTAAATTAAGGTGCCTGCACGATATGCTTCCCAAACAGTTGCCACATTTGGCTACATAAATGTCTCTCTGTAATTGTATATTGGATCATATAGGCATTGTGAATTAACACTTAGTCCTAATGGATACAACCCTCCAAGAATCTTTCTTATAAATATAAATCTCTCACCAAATCAAACAAAAAGCAAGGAAACTATCTTTTCCTACAGTAAATCCTGAATCCTCAGTTGAAGGGTCATTAGTTCATAGTCCATGGAACATGTTACTAAATCAAAGTTATTTTTTTAACGATTGGTCAAATCCTCAGTAGAAGGGTAACTAGATCATAATCCATGGACCATGTTACTAAATCCAATATGGTTGACATCAGCAGGTCTGCAGCATTAAGTTTGCAAGATTCACCAAGTAAAGCAACCTCAACATATGAAATCTCAAAAGAAACTGCTTCATATATTGAAAAGATAAACTACAAATCAAGTGCACTGAGTATTTTTCACAATCAAATCTCCAGTTTCCATACATTCACTTTTATTGCAATTACTTGGAAGGTTAAAAATCAATATGATCCAGAAAACATCTTAATAAAATACTAGTAGTGATAGAGATTTTGAAAATAACAAATATATATTATTCACAACATGCTCTCAATGGACATAAGCAAATAATAACACCTTCTCTAAGGATGCAAGCCGATCAACAGTCAAAGCATCTACTTACACAGCTCCACAATCAAGCAAAACCTGCAACTCACAGCATCTTCAATTAGTAGGGTGCCTATGCCTAAGCAAAATATGAGAAGCAAAAAGTAATATTTTAACCAACTTGTAAAAATGGTCAATATTTTTCCCAAGATATGGTCCAAATGGTGCTATTCTTACAAACTATCCACCTATCTTAAATTCTATGGACCCACACTCAACAGTTATGGTAAGCTGCCTTAAATTTATAGAAGTTGTGAAACAAGCTCACACAACGACTATTGGATTAATCTTGTGTGCTACTATCAGAATTTGCACCAACATTCATAGGCATGGATCCTAAGGATGGGAAATGAGTAGTAATATCTAATGTACAACCTTATTACCATAAGAATGTTTTTGGCATTTGCCAGTGGCATTTCGACATCTATGTACTACATTCTGATTTTGATGACTTAATGAGAAATATGGTTATGACTCCTAAGTGTTGACATCTTGATCTATGACTATCATGAGTATCATGAGTTATCTATGTGTCTTATAATATCATTGTGATTACTGATTTGTAAATGTGTAATTACTAATGTTAAATGTGCATTGATTCTAATTTCTATTGAATATTTGTAAAATTTTGGATCTAAATGTCTATATTTTTAATATATATAATTATATATATATATATATATGTCCTACGTGTCCTGATTCTGGGGGTCACCGTGTCCATGTTGGACACTTGAATCCCTGTGTCCTTCGTGTCTCGTGTTCTCATGTCAAGTGACTTAGCATCCAACCTGTATATAATTCATCTAAAGCATATCAGAATCATCAAATTCAGCAAGATTAACTGGTTATGTTCAACATTCTAGCAATCCTAAGTGACCAACAATATTTCTTAATCATCTTCCTTCCTTTTGCTTTTCTTTCATTCTCTACCATCATCTTATGCATTTCATCAAGAAGAGCTCCATAGATTGTGCAAGCTAAAATATATCATAAAATATTGATAATATTAAAAACAATTAGTCTTCTTGACTATAGGAACAGTTCTGCTCTTTGAGGAGCTACAAGTTTCAATCCCACTCTTAACTAATTAAGCATTCCCATTTTTCATTTCTTCTATTAAGTGTAAAATCATTGCCTTATCTAGAGTTATATTTGACAACTGACACACATTCCCTTCTCTAGAGTTAGATTTGACAACAGACACATGCTAATGTTCAAGCAATGTTTGCAAGCGTGCATATTTCTGGTAGACAATAGACAACATCTCTGGCCCATGCTTTAAAAACCTTCCCTGGTCCATGATATGAAATAATTTAATAAACAACCAAGGCCAATGTACTGTTTGTCAGAGGTGCATCAATGAGCAATAATGAACTTACCATAAATCCAAATCGACCACATGTAAACAGATGTTTCTATAAGTTAATCTATGCAACAAACCTGATTGACAATATATATAGCTTGTAGTGCCAGTACAAGGATAATCCCTTTGCCATCAATAATTGTATCGCCTTGCACGGAACAAAATGTCTTGTTGAACAAATGTAACTACCTGTTCTAGAATTCTAAGTAAGCGGGATGAGAACTACCTAGACTACCTTGTTGCGTCCTAAGCACTAATCAGAAATTTCTCATTCAGCTACTTTAACCACTGATGATTTTTTTAATGGAGTTGTCTAACTATTCTATGATTTGGACACATATACAGCCAAAATCGATCAAATCACAACCAAAAAGATCAATATACTACCAAAATGGATCCAAATTGTATAATAGTTAGAAAATTTCCTCTTCAATTGATAAAAAAATCTGCAGATGAACGATGTGATTTTTCATTTTTGCTTCTCTTATTTCTTTATCGAACGAACTACACAAAGTATCTCAAGAGGAGACAGGCATGACAGAATAGGAAAAAAGTTCTCTGTATTTCATACCAAAATAATTTGACATAGTGAAGCCAGAGTTCAAAATCAATAACAAATGGAGATAGAAGCATATTCCATTATTTGTCAAAATCAAATTTCTTGCTCAAAATTTCTTTGTTTTCTAATCATAAGAACCAGCATTTGGACAATTTTGTACTTACCGACAATATACAAATCCTAGAAATTTCAAAAAGTCTTCCAGGATATTAAGCATCTTTGTCATTTGCAAGAAGAGTAGCACATGACGTCCACCTTGTTTCATTCGTGGAAGCAGTTGCATCCACAACATGCTAAAAGGATGAGATACAGAGAGCAAATACAAGACTTGAGGGTTTAAAATATGCAGGCCTTGTAGATTCCTAAAATTCATAATAATGAAATGCAAATTCATACTTAATTAGTACGAAATTGATGATGACCTTTTCCAATATCTGAAGCTTTCTAGATGCTCCAACAAGCATCTCAAATGTTTTTTCTATAGAATTTTTTACTGGTTCTTGTCATGAGAAAAGATACTGACAACATAAAGAACAAATTCACGTCATCACTTGTAGCACTCTCCTTTATTCAATGGTTCCAACAGATCATGATTATTCTAACAATTATATAATGAAGCATTGTTTTTTATAACACAAACTATTTGAAGTACTTGCTCATAATAATAAGTGCAAAATACTTATACAGCAGCAAAATTTGTGCAATGATTGATAATCTACAAAGTTAATATAGATTCCAAAATTGATTAGTCATGCCCCAAAAATAGAAAAAAAAATCCAGAAAGGCAGATAGATAGCAAAAGAGAAAAAAAAAGCTGAGCTATTTATTAGTGTCCATTAGTGTAACTAATGAATGATGGAACTATTAATGTCAACTTAAAAATAGTCAAGCTATCTTAAATTATCTAGACCTACACACTCAATATTTATGGTAATCTACCTAACATTTATAGATGTGGTAAAACAGGAAACAATCTCATATGAAGACAATTGGATTAATAATGTGAGTTCCTATTGGAATTCACACTAACTTCCATACCCATGGAAATTGAAGATGGGAAATGAATAGTAATAAGTAATATACAACCTTATTACCAGAATAAGATTTCTCCAAAGGGGAACAATTTATGTCTAACATAAGAATAAAAGAGGTTTCTCATGCATCCATAGAACACTATATCGCCTATGTTCATTAAGAGGAAGGAAACACCAAACAAGGAATCAAATAAATAAATCTAAGGAAAAGATGAAAATAACATATTTTTGTCCAATGGGGTTTATAGTTTGTTAGATATTTACAAAATCAATGGGGTTTTATATGCTTCTTCAAAATACAAATAGGTTTCGAATTAAAAAAAAACTACAGTCTACAAAACTACCTTCATCTTTTGAGTCAGTAACAATAAAATAAATCTAGACAAGCATGAAATTTCTCTTCAGTTAGCTTCATTGATGCCAATGTGGGGGTATTTGTAGCAAGGACAAGATGGATTTCCTGTAGTTGTCAACCATGGCTGACCTGCAGATTTTAATGTCAAGGGGTTTTGTGTCTGCATTATCATTAGGGATTTGATTTGAAGGATTATTCCAATCATTTCACTGTAGGTTCTGTGTGCAACTTTTAGAAACCTTCTTCAATGCTTGTGTTAAATTTTTAGCACATGGTACACAGATCTGCACTCAGAAATTGAACCCTAACAACTAGAAAAATGAAAACTATTAACACCTCTGAAGAGTCAAAACAACAAAGTCTGAACACTAAAATGCAACACAAACAATCTAAAAATATGAACATCAAGTTAGCCCTACATATCAGGGGGTAATAGACACTAAGGTGTTTTAGGGAAATTCTATCTTTAAATGGCCCACAATAAAAATTAAGGGGGGAAGCTGTGATATCACATGTGATATGTTCCTTTCTATTCTCGACCTTCCGCTCATCTTCAGGAAGCATGTCGTACATAGGACCGACCCTATGTTGAGATATCCATAAACCATCTCATTTATTTATTTTGGCTATGGTTGACCACATACTTGAGTTTGATATTCACATAAGTCTCTCTTGTAGTTCAGCCACTATCACTACGGTTTGTATTTGATTTGGGTATCATAAACCCACTCTAATCTATATTCTGGTCACTGCCACTCTTTGTGAAGAGCTGGGCCTTTATAAACCCAATCCCATATTTTCACAGATAATCAAATAAAGATAAATATTTGCACAGAAGAAGAAAATGTTCTTGAAGTATTATCTGGAGTAGATCATCGAAATAAAACGACACGGATCAAGGCAAGGAAACTTAACTTTGATGAACATTTGCATTTGTTAAAAAGGGCAAGAATTGAAGCTGAAGATGAAACCAAGAAAATTGTAGAAGGCTCGAATAAAGGAGGCATACCAAGTGCCAATGACAATAATGGGGAAAATATGGCATCAAATATTGCTTGTGTGTTAAATGAATTCCATTTGAGAACTAATAATATCTTAAGTTCTAACAGTCTTGAAACTGAAGGTGATTTGCCATATGGGTAGATGTATTCAATTTTTATGGAAAGGCCTATGTGTTTGCCACCAAATGCTAATAAATATCATTTGTGAAGTGGCCTACTGAGTGATGAAGTTGCCTTGCCTCCCTCTAAATGACGTCACCGGGCTCAGGAAGCTATGTCTGCATGTGTTGTAGAGGCTGCAACTGCTTTAGTGAAGCCAATGGCAATTGGTGTGACTTGTACTTTTACATGACCTTTTACATTAATGACATCTCCCGAAGGAGGAATAATAATAATAAAGTAAAGTACAAGTAGAATGTCCTTCGAAGTTACATTCTTTCAATACTCTTATGTGAGACTTAATTCTATGTGTATATGTTAAGTTCATACAGAAGGATTGCCACATAACCTGAAGAAAGTCGTACTCGTATTGTAGCCATTCTCTATCCATTGAGATCTGTATCTTGAGGCAAAGGAATCCCTAGCATATGCAGCAAGGGTTTGGAAAGCAGAGAAATCCCTAACATATGCAACCCAACACAAACACAAAAGATCTAAATCCCTAGCATGCATAGTACTGATGACACAGCCTAAGGAGAACCAACAACACAGGGAAGACACCCAAGACACATGCAAAGCTCTTTAAAATTCTTCTGAAAGCTAGTGCCAAACAATAACACCCATCTTATGGTAAGTAATAGGAAAAGAGCACGAAGTATGTAATTAGTAAGTGTTTATATATGCTTAAGGGTGTGTTGACTTTGCATACTATGTGTTTGGCATAATTGGTCAAAGGAATGAAGAAGAATTTCTTATTGACAATTTGTGTTGAGTAGTTTGAGTGTACTGATACCATGTTTGGTATTTCTCAGTTCAATATGTATTTGGCATCTATCCATTAGCTGTAATTAACATTACTACAATAAACTATTTCCATTTTTCCATTAACTGTAATCACAAACACATTTTGTTTTTGAGGTGACCATCTTTGATTAGATTGAACTTGGGATTTTAGATGAATCAACTTTATCCTTTTTAAATTGGACCGGGATCAGGGTAGAGATAACATTTGAGTTGACTATGGATTAATATAGCCAACTGTAAATTTGGATCACAATTTCCTTCTTTACAATTGTCAATTGCATAATTAACATTGCATCTAATCACAAACCATAATCCCAGGCCAGGAAAAAGACATCCAAATATTGTAGAATCCCACAAGCCTCAAGCATATCCCAAGCTGTGTTTGGCTTTATCATGCATGATTAGTGTTGTTCTTGTACTGACTATGGAATAAGATAGCTAACTATAAGTTTAGATCACCATTTCCTTCTTTACAATTGTCCATTGCATAATTAACATTGCATGTAATCACGGACCAGAATCCCAGGCCAGGGAAAATACATCCAAATGATGCAGAATCTCACAAGCCTAAAAATATCCCAAGCTGCGTTTGGCTTTATCATACATGATCAGTGATGTTCTTGTACTATAGGAGCAAGGCCTCAGTTCAATATCCTTATATATTCCCCATTAGCCGTAATCACTATTTCCAATGGCTAACTGGAAAATTGTGCTCACTTTCTTTTTAAAACAAATAGGAATGTTGATTTACCCAATTGTATATCCTCTTTGTATACTAAGATAAATAAATTCTAGTTGTATATTCTAAAATTATTTTGATTGGAGACTTTTTAGCATTGCTTATTACAGAAACCAAACATACTAGAAACGGAGTAGACTAGATTCCTTACTGTTTACTGGTCATAGAAAAGTAAGAAAAACATCAATTATCAATTAGTGATGTTCCACAATGTGTCGACGGAAGTCTTTAATGGATTTCCATTGGCATGCCTATAAGAACTAATCATTCAAGATGCCCAGTCAGTGCTCCTTCACTATGTAGCCAAAAAAAGAAATGTATGGCTAGAGAACATATCTTATAACTGTCTGTTACCACAATGTAGACAAATCATGTAGATATCAAACCAAAAAAAATACCCCAGGTCTGGAAAAGCCATGAGTGTTACCTCCTAAACATGCACATCTAAGGTATTCAATAATAAACTATACCGAAAGAGAGGGAAGTATAATGTAGGATAGACAGAATTACAAATAAACTAAATGATATTGAAAAAATTGTGGCCAACATTTTCAAATAAATTTCCAAGTAAAGTTTATCCATAAATGAAGACATGAAAAAGGAATATATACCTATGCCAATAGAAAAGCATTATATGCGGGTCTTTTACAAGCCAAACCTCTAAATTGGTTCTTGTAGATATATAAAGAAACACATTAGGAATGGACAATTTTGCACAACACATAAGTGTATCTCAGAAAAATGATAAACTAATCTGAACTTCAGAATTTCTGGATGCTCTTCTCTCGGAATATACGTTGCTTAGATGATTAGGGTTTTTGGGTATGGTATGAATTATATATATGGCTCCTGTTCCCTGCATTAAATTGAATATCAAGAGCAGATCCATATGGCCCTCTGTGCACTTCCACCCAGAATTGTACCCCAAAATTATGCAATTTTGAATTTTATGATGTCTTTCTATCAAGTAGTAAATGTTTATGCTTCAATCACTATCAGGTGACTCTGTATGCAGAAGTATTTCTATGTTGAGATTTTTCTCTAATTCTAATGAGTAAACATTTTGTAAAAAATAAATCTTATACAGTAAAATTTACATAGTACTTAATTGCAGGCGGGTAAAGTGTGAACTGCTTCATGTGATAATTTATGGTTCATGTGCATTAGCTTATGGTTGAGATGCTAAATAGAATATTATGAAAATCTATTGAAAATGTACACGAGTCATTGAAGTTAAAGTAGTAGGTGTTTC
>LPNX010047999.1:240367-252049 GCA_001517045.1 Pseudotsuga menziesii
TTCGATTGGGAGAGCTAGTTGGATGCGTAATTCAATTTCGCATCCAACAAGTACCCACACTGCATACTTTTGACGGACCCCGCTACCCCAAAAACAAGAAATACCTGAAAAAATGTGATGATGATATCATCATCATGTTTTTTCAGGTATTTCTTGTTTTTGGGGTAGCGGGGTCCGCCAAAAGTATGCCGTGTGGGTACTCGTTGGATGCAGAATCAAATTCCGCATCCAACGAGCTCTCCCAATCGAAATTTGAGTAAAAACACAATGAGATATGTCGAAAATACGAACAACAAAAGTAGTTTTTTTAAATGACAAATATGTCAATTCAACCATTATGGTTGACTTATTTTATTGAAACTCTATTGGTTCTTGAATTCCAACTCACAAAAACTTATTTTGGCACGTTTTCTTATAAGGCCCATTTTAGACCCCAAATTTCCTCTAATGTTAGCAAATCCTTTAGCTTTCCCCTCGTCGAATTTCCTCTTATGTGCCTAACTTTTCAATTTCTAGCAAATCCACAAGTTATAATATCTAGAATGGAGTGAGCCTCCTGTTCATTCGATGGTATATAAATTTTCCTAGGTCTTTGGGTCAGTTTTGCAATTAAATGAGCCACCTGCTCAGTTCCCCTTTCTTGGAAACATGACCACAATTATAGGGAAGTTTCCTCCTTCAACGACTAGAAAGTGAATGTTGTTGCTACCATTTGTCATTTTTATCTTCTACACCATATCATTCCACCCAGTGGTTCAGTGAACACTCTTCAATAGTATTCTTTGGATAGGTGTCTTTTCTTTTAATTCTTTAATAATAAAATATTCAATTACAATCATCTTTTACCATCCTTGGTCAACAACATAAAACTTTACAATATTTTTTAAAGTAATATATTTTCACAAAAATAAAATGTTTTTAGTCCTAGTTGGGTTACAAACACCCCCTCTAAAGTTCAACATCATCCTCGATGTTGCTTAAGTATCATATGAGTCTTCCTACAAAAAATTTGGATATGCCTCCTGCATATGACTCTTTGATTCCCAGGCTGCTTCATGTAGACTAAGGTGCTTCCATTGCACCTTTACTTGTCTAATGGTGTGATTCTGGAGAAAAAATTCTCTCTTGTCAAGGATACAATCTGGTTCCACCTGAAAATCTCCTTCTGTTTCTACCTGAATAACATTCCAATCGATTGCATGAGTTGCATCATGCACATACTTTTTCAATATAGAAATATGAAATACGTTATGTATTTTTAGATTAGGTGGAAAATTTAGCGGATAAGCCATTGGTCCAACTCTTAACAATATCTCAAATTTTCCACAATACCTGGGTGCTAATTTAGCACAACTCCCCAACTTCAAGGAGCTTTTCTGGGTTTTACCTTGACAAAAACATGCTCACCTACTTGGAATTATTTCCGGGTTCTTTTAAGGTCTGCATGACTCTTTTGTCTGTCATGTGCAATTTTCAGATTGCTTTGTACCTATTTCACTGTCAGTTCGATTTCTTTTAACAAGTCTGGTCCTAACATCAATCTGTCAATCGGATTACTCCATGAAATGAGAGTATTACATTATCTACCATACATTATTTCAAAAGTTCTAAGTTTAGATGAAGCTTGATAATGATTGTTATAAGAAAATTTGACTAAGTGCAGATATTCTTTCCATTTCTTTGGATGATCCCTAACATACATATGTAACATATCTTCTAAAACTTGATTTGCTCTTTTTGTTTGTCAATTGGTTTGTGGATGATAAGCAGTACTAAAATTTAACTTAGTGTCCAATCCCTTTAAACAATTACATCCGGAAATTACCAATAAACTTAGGATCCCTATTAGAAATTATCATCTTAGGAATTCCATGCAAACGAAATATTTCCTTCATAAAAATATCAACAATATTAGTAGCCTTATAAGTAGTTTTAACGGGTATAAAATGAGTTTTTTTGCTAAGTTTTTCTACTACTACCATCACATAATCATTTTGCTTTTGATTTTTAGGCAGTCCTGTTATGAAATCAAGGCTGATAATTTCCCATTTCCAATATGGGATCTGGTAATGGTTGCAATAAACCTGCTGGGTGTCGATGCTCAGCCTTAACCAACTGGCATTCTATGCACCTAGCTATATATTCATCCACTTCATTCTTCATATTGGGCCAGAAATAATATTTTCTTGACATTGTTATTATTTGTTGGTAACCAGGATGTCCTGAGTAAGGACTCTTATGTACTTCATTTAAGATCATCAATTTAATTTCTGGTACATTAGGTACATATAATCTATTTTTATACGACATTAAACCTTTTTCATTCAAACTGAAATCTGTTTTTATATTTTCATATTCATTTTCTGTAACTTTTTCTCTTAAATTTTGATAATCCTTATCCATTTTTACTCCATCTTCGAACTTATCATCCATTTTTGTTTTATAGCTACTAATAGCGGCTATAAAATGATTTGCATTTCTGCTTAAGCCATCAGCCACCTTATTATGTTTTTCATTTATATGTTTAATATCGAAATCATATTCGCTAAGGAAAGCTAATCGTATTGTTTGCCTTCTGTTCATATTTCGTTGATCAAGCAAGTATTTCAAACTTATGTTATTAGACATTAATAAAAATATTCTACCGATTAGATGATGGCATCACATTTTTAAAGCATGTATTATAGCATCCAACTCTAAATCATATGTAGCATAATTATTTTCATGTATTTTTAACTTTCTTGACTCATATGCTATTACATGACCTTCTTGCGTTAAAACTCCACCTAGGCCCTTGTTGCATGCATCAGTGCATACAACAAAGTCCTTATTTGGATATGTTATTTTTAAAATAGGTGCAGTGGTTAATAATTCTTTTAACTTATTAAAGATTTATTCACATTTTAAATCCCATACAAATCTTTTTCCCTTTTTCTATAAGGATGTTATGGGATTCGCAATCTTCGAGAATCCTTCTATGAATTTTCGATAATAACCTGTAATCCCCATGCATGCTCGTACATCTGATACATCTTTAGGAACAAGCCATTCCATTATTGCTCTTATTTTATTAGGATCCATTGATATCCCTTCCTCGGATATTACATTGCCTAGATACTATATTTTATCCTTGAAGAATTCGCATTCACTGAATTTAGCGTATAATTTGTGTTCTCTTAGAACTTGTAATATTATCTGCAGATGTTCATCATGTTCTTCTTTTGTTTTTTAGTAAATTAGTATGTCATCAATAAAGAGAACTACGGATTTATCCAAGTACTTATTTAGGACATTGCCCATTAAAAACATAAAAGATGTTGGATCATTCGTTAGCCTAAATGGCATACCTACAAACTCATAATGCCCGTAACGGGTTCCGAATGCAATTTTAAATATATATTCATCTTTAATTTTTACTTGATGATATCCAGATCTCAAGTCTATTTTTGAGAATATCATTGCTCCAGGTATCTAATCGAACAGATCAGCTATGCGGGGCAATGGATATCTGTTTTTAATTCTCATTTTGTTTAACTAGCGATAATCTATACATAAGTGTAAGGTACTATATTTCTTTTTAACAAATAAGACAGGTGCTCCCCAAGGGGATATACTTGGTCTTATGTAATTTTTATCTATTAACTCCTGAAGTTATAGTTTTAATTCATTAAGTTATAGGATATTCATCCGATAAGGAGCCTTTGAATTGGGTACAGCTCCCAGTACTAATTCAATAGTAAAATGCAATTCTCTTTTCAGAGGTAATCCTGGGATATCTTATGGGAATACATCTCAAAATTCTTCTAAAAGAAACTCTAAATAGCAGGTAAGAGAAACTTTTAAAAGAAACTATACCAATTCGAATTTTACAACAAATTTTTTTTAAAAGAAACTCTAAACTTATCTTTCGGGAATACATATGCAAATGAAGGTGAGTGTGTTGAGTGCATAAGGCACATGAACAATCTAAACACTTCAATCTTGAAAGGCTCCACTTGACATTACGTTGCTTCCCTCCAAGCCTTGTCATAACTCATGCTTTCAAGTTACATTAAATTAAAGAGATGAGACCCCCCTACTTTGCATGAACTTCCCTTTGTCCAAATTTGTTGCACTCTTAGCCATACTATTGACTTGAGAATTGTGACTTTTGAGGAAGCGATAGAACTCAATGTGTTTAAAATGAGCAATTACATCCTTAATGCAATAAATATACCTAGCTAGGGGAGAGGGAAACTAGGTTTTACATTTATCATTTATCGAATAACTAATTAGGATTCTCCTGGAACAATTGTTTTTCTTGTTGCTAGATCATGTAATAGTAATAAGCCTTTGTACAAAGCCAAAAATTCTACTTGATTATTTGTCATCACTCCTAGATCCACACAAACTCAATTATTATTGTCCATCGGGGTTAAAAATAACCCCCACCCCCCACCCAACAACCTAGCACCCCTATAATTTGTGGTTGTAGCCTTAAAGTTTAGTGTCTAATCTTAAGGATGGAAAAATGATGTTGGGGAGTGCAATGCAATTCTCGCATGTTTGACCATTATCCTTGTGTGCCCCATGGAAAAATAAGGGGTAAAACACCCCCATAGAAATTGAATTGTATGGTGGAGATGTTATTGTTAATTGATATTTATATTAGTAATGTTCCTTTTAAAATTAAATAATTTGGAAATAAGATTACTAAGTGCATTTTAATTTAAATCTCTCTATGTTTATTAGATACATGATTAAGTTATGTTTATGTTTGTTTGTTTTAAAGACTCTCTCTCTCTCTCTCTCTCTCTCTCTCTCTCTCGTCACACACACACATATTAGGAATTTTTCATAGTTTGTAATAAGTGGATTTTGGTTAAATGATTTTTTTTAATGAAACCGGTTAAGATTGTATTTATAAAAAAATGAAAAACTTCAGCAAAACAATATAAAAATTCCTCAAAAAAATTTCATAGGTTCTTGAACAGTATGGAGCTTAATTACAGTCATCCATGAGAGGGTAAACTTGTGGCAAAAAACATAATTTTCTAAGATGCTATAGATTCTAATATACTGTCCTGAAAGCATCCTACAAAACAACTTCATTATCTGTAACCTAACATCTCGAGTGTCTTCTTCTTCATCCTATGTATTGTTCTCAGTATCATCTTCTTGGCTCACGTCATCATCATCTTGATCCTCTTCCATAGTCTCCTTGGTATCCTCGTCATGGGTGTCTCAAGAATCTTCCTCTGCTTCCTCACTACCCATAGTTTGAGTTCCTTGACTACCATCATAATTTCTATCTCTCTCCTCATAACTTGTGATAATTACATTAACAAGGGTAGGTTGCATAATAGAGTGCCTATCAACATTCTTATCTTCTGAATTTTCATCTAGCCTGGAGTTTTTCCTTATAATTAGATCTTCATGCTCCACCAAGGATTTTTAAATTTCACCAACTTGAGCATCACAGGCGCACACAGTCTATTCAACCTCATTGAGGCGGGAGTCAAGCTTAGAAGTAAAATTAAGAGCAAAACTTGCTATGCTCAATCTAATTCAAATCAGAAAATTGGTCCACCAAAGAGTACAAAGGCACCCCTAAATATATAAAATTCCATTCCAACGGGTCTCCTAGTGGATTCAAAGACACCCCTATGTCATAAACCTTCCAAACAAACGAGAGAGCAGGATCCAAACGTAATGAGAAAAAAAATACTCGTGAATTGAGTTACCCACCTCTAGCACTAAATGCAGTTGAAAACCAATCTCCTAGTGCACAAGAGAAGACAGATAAGAGTCCACCTAACTGCGCACCACCATTCCAGAATTGAACCTCACACTAGTCGTCCTACCTTCGTCATTGTTTATAAATTATAAGGTTGATACATACTCCCTCCTAACCGATATAAAACTTCATGTGCAAGTTGCTAGACTATACCTCCATATGCCCAAATTAAAGTCTCATATGTGTGAGCCGAGGGATTTTGAGAAGGTTCACTAACCCATGCGCCTTGTAAACTCCCCTTGGCAACAACAACCTGCCGATGTATGGGATAGTTAATGCTTTGACATGGCTAGTTCATGGCATTGATTTGAGTTTGGATTTGCATACAAACCGCTAAGGGAGCCAACAAGATGAGGTTTGACCCCCATTTTTTATAATAGTCTCTCCATGCATATTTGAAGCTTGATTTGCTAATTTATCTGTTGTGACATTATGTTCATGTCGAACATGGAAGAATTAGATGTTCAGAATTTGGGGTAGAAGACCAATAATGCGTTTATGAAGACGCCCTACTTTGTGCGATTGAAATCCAATAGTAATTGCTTCTTTCAATCCTAAATATAGAACATAGCATTCCACTTTATTATTAGTACTAATCTCTAAGCCACAAATAATAATTGATACTACATTTCCATTGAGATAAAAAAATAAAAAATAAAAAAAAAATAATAATAATAAAAATAAAAATAAAAATAAATTACCCCTCCCCACTTTGATTTAATGATTTTTACTCAAGCTAGATTGTTTAATTATTAATTTATTTAAAAATGAATTTTAACACTTTTATAAATTTCTAATTTAATAAAATTATACATTATTAATATTTAACATTATTTACCATCAATAACTACAAAATGAAAATAATTTAATGAGCATATCAAAAGAAATATATTGATTTCTCATTAATTAAAAATAATAATTAAAAAACATGTTTATACACTTAAAACAATTATCATTAATGTAATAACCTTTCACTTCACTTAAAAAAATAATATTAAATGGTTATTGGTATGACTAGCACACCCACATAGTTTGTGGTTGGATCATCGGATCAAATGGTTGATGGCGATGAAATGGAAGACAACTTGGATTTTGTTGTATTCCTCATATTCTTATAGTTAAAGAGGTTCAACTTTGATTTTTACATGCCTACCTATTTGTTGTCACGGACATTCTTCCTGTTATCCATTTATCAACTATATATATATATATATATANATTGTTTATTTTAAACATAACAATTATAATCCACCCCAAATCTTATAAACAAATTTTGTATTAATCAAAGTCCTATAAAAATATATATATACCAATTTCCTTCCCATTATATAAAAATAATAATTTAAAAAACATGTTTATATACTTAAAACTAATCAGTATCAATGAAATAACCCTTCACTCCACTTAAAAAAAAATAGTAAATTGTTATGTGTATGATTAATAAAATAAAATAAACTTATAACGTGTCTCTTATTAACGAATTTTGTATTAATCGAAGTCCCGTACTCTTGTTCAATTCCAAGTTAAGACTCAAACTATTTTTTCACTTTAAATAGTACATATTGAGTTAAATATCAAAGCACATTATTGTTATGAAAGTTATGACTTAAACTATTATTTCACTTTAAATAGTACATCTTGAGTTAAATATCAAAGCACATTATAGTTATGAAAGTAATATCATTTGTATTTACTATTTTTTATTGGGATGCATCTTTCCCATGGGTATTTGTGGATAGTGCTTTACAAGGTAGGCCTTGTGTTGGAGGTGTTGGTAAGCTTTTCTATCTATTCAACATTTTTTTATCCATTTTGGAGTCGGTTTGGGTGATGTGATGAACAACATAGCGGAATTTTCATCTTTACTCATTCTTATGAGGCTCTCTCATACGGGGTGTATCATCTTCAGATGATTGGTGACTCCAAACTGGTGTTTGATTGTCTCAAGCTCAATAAGCTCCCATGGGAAATTTTTCTTCTTCCTTATTATGAGGACATCGATAGGGTCAAACCTCTTTTCAATCGACTCGTCTTTCATCACACTTTTAGGGAGAACAGCGTAGAGGCTGACTTGCTCTCTAAGAAAGGCCTTCACTTGTCGGTAGGTTTTATGGGAAAATGAGAGTTGTCTAAGACATCCTTGACGTCTTAGGGGCATTCTCGATTCTAGGATCTTTTATATGTTTTTGTCTTTGTGATGGTGTTGTGATGTTATAGGATACTCTAGATGTTCTTGTATGTAGTATGATAGTTACTTTTAGTTGAATATAGGCCTATCAAACATAAAAGTTCAAAATAATTTTGTGAAATGTATAACCAAGAAGTTTATTAATTTATAAAACTAAAATAAAAAATCAATTTATAAAACTAAAATAAAAAGTTAATTTCTCATTAATATAAAGCTATCTTTTTTCTTGAAAAAAAATTATTTACATTTTTATTTATTCTATTGCTTTGTTTTTTTTCCTAAAAACATTATAGATTTTTATTTTCATTAATATAAAAATATGAATTATATTGTTTATCCGTTATTATTGATAATTTAAATACAAGTTGAAAATAATGCTTTCTTAATTGTTTAACAAAAATATTCACCATTAGAATATCCAACAAAGTTTGCTATCTACATATATATAATAAAAACTTGCAGCTTCATGTAACATCAAATGTATATAGGAAAAGATCAAATAGATCTTATCCCATCAATACTTTTTAGATATAAAAAATTCGACCTAAGTATTCAGATCATGATAAATATGCTAAATAAAGATGAGATCAAAGAGAGACATTAATCTTTTGATATGACCAATAATGGGCCTTAAATAAATGTTATTAGACTGCAATACAAATTTTAATTTAACCAATCCTCTTGATGTATCATGGAGAATAAGTTATTAAACTCTATTGCTTTATTGTTTCCACACTTTCCAACAAAATATTCCTTCTTGGACTTCTTTATATGATAATACCATTCACTTAAAATAACTCACTACACTCGTGGTTGATATTTATTTATTTATATTTTAATTTTTAGAAATAAAATATATATCATAGTAGTAAAACATAGGTGTGCAATCAGTAGAATGTATTTCAGTGTTGAAGAGAAATTAATTTTTCATTTTAGTTTTATAAATTAATAAATTTAATATTATGTTATTTATGTGATTTAAATAATTTAAATTGAAATTTGAATTAAAATTTTGTAATGAAATATATATTTAATTAAAATTTTATATTTAAAAAATATATATAATAAATATGATTTGTATTTTTTAAGTTATATTATATAATTTGTTAATTTGATGTAATTTAAATGTTTTGTAAGTATTTTTTTTTAAGTGTATTATTTCATTTTATCAATTTTATTCATTATTTATTTAAATTTTTATAATATTGTTTTTTCTAAATTAAAATTTAATATTTTTATTTTTATTTTATAAATTATATAATTAATATAAAAATACAAATCTAAATAATATCAAAATTCAAGCGTCTATTTTGTTTTTTTGTTTTAAACTAATAAGAAAAGACTCATTAAGTGTTCATTTTCTAAAAGAAAAGTCTATGTAAATTTTAGGGAGTGTTCTCATTAAATTTTATGATTTGCAAATAATAATTATATCAAAAGAAGAAAGGTTGATGCGTGACATTTATACTACATAATATATTATAGTACAACATAAATAAATAAATATGATGTAAATGAATTCCATACCATTGTATATTAGATGGTGTAACAAATCTAACTTTCATCTCACCATTTTTTCCAAAAAGGGATATAAAAAATTTCTTTACATATAATTTAAACTGCTAAGAATGTTAGCGCTAATGAATATTATATTCATACACATGAAAAGATATTTAATGAATACACTAAAAAACAAAAAATAATCCACATCAAACTAATATCTTATAAAACCATATTTGCTTGATATATAGTCTTCAATTAAAAACAACTAAAATGGGATAATCTTCTCTTTGTTCATATACTCATAATCATGTTTATCTACTCACTAAATATAATTCTATTCTTACATAACATCATCTTAAAGAGTGTCTCCATGCTTCCACATCTATACATTAGAAGATATATTAATACTCTAGATTAATCCAACACCAAGTTAACTTCCTCTTTTCAAGGAATTAATCAAATGTTTTAAAACAAAATATTATACAAAAAGGTAATAAACTATTTAAACTTCCTAGTTAAGGTCCCTCACATAATAAAATTGCACACTTATTGTGAGACAATATTTCATTGACTTACAAATATTAACCAATATACAAAGTATATCATCTATCCTCATCATTCATTGGAGAAAATACAATACTATTATTTTAGTTTCTCTTATAACATGAAGATTCATATGCTTCTTGTGTGCAAGGCCTTAACATTTACATGATCCTTAATCTATTTACTATGTGCAAATATATAAATGAATATTCTTTCTTGAAGATAAGATTTCGGAATATTAACTTGCATAAATGAAGCACATAAAATATAAATGCAAAAGAAAAACACCAATATAATTTATTCTTGTTAATCTTTTTATTAACTTATCCAATAAAATCATTAATCTGAAAATGAACACTACTAAATGAGCAAATAATTGAAATGTGAAGATTTACTCAACTGAGAGGGAGAGAAGTCGTCCCTTAACTCCTATTCACGGGAGGATCGATAATAGTAGATGCATGTGACGGTTGTTGTGTTCCAAAGAGGATTAGTGTTCCAAAGGGAAAAGCCAACGCTACAGGACGCTCCTCACACTCTTTTCCAGACCCATAGAGGCTCTAAAGTCGTATGGGATGCCATTTTATATTCCAATTATTTTAACAAATTGATAATGGTAGGGATATCATTTTATATTCCAATTTTTGATAATGGTAAGGGATATGATTTTATATTCCAATTATTTTAAAATATGGAATGCCATTTTATATTTCAATTATTTTAAAATTGAATGATATTATAGTCTTGTATAAAACTATTTTATGAATCATATGTTTTTTTAATTTCAATGGTTATATTTATTTTAATAAAAAGTCTGTCGTTAAATCATATAATTAAAAGAGAATATACTGTTAAAAAGTTCAAACCAAAGTATTCCAAGTTCATCTCAAAAAGAATTAGTAAATGTTGCATTGGCTTATTATAAGTGGTATGCATCTTAAAACCGAAATCTTGATATTTTTAAATCATAATCTAATGATTACATAGAAGAATAAAACAACACAACATTATAAACATGACATTTTCATGTTGGACTAGGCACACTATGGGCATCTTTCATGGCATCTTCTTCATAGTTATGACATTGTGGCATCATCTTTGAAACTCTTTCTTGCTTATAACCTTCTAAGTCATGTTGCATAATCACATCTTCCATGTAAATTTCCTTAACAAGCCCAATAAAGTTCAAAGGTTTTTCTACCATTGACTGAGAACTTATGGAAAAACTATGTATCATATTATATTACATGTCCACATCCGAAAACAACTTCTCCACCCTTCTATCCATTGCTTCTATTCTAGTTTAAAGGTCAACAAAATAAACTTGTTAAGTATAAGATTACAAATGCTATGATTTAAATGGAGAATTGCTTCCCGAAGGGCATCTAACTACCTCATCGATGGCCTCAAGACCTTTCTCAAATTCATCGTATATTGCACATTTACCACTATGTATATGCTAGTCCATCAAAACTAATTAGTTTATTCCCTACTCTAATTGTTGAGATGGCATGTANTTACTCAACTGAGAGGGAGAGAAGTCGTCCCTTAACTCCTATTCACGGGAGGATCGATAATAGTAGATGCATGTGACGGTTGTTGTGTTCCAAAGAGGATTAGTGTTCCAAAGGGAAAAGCCAACGCTACAGGACGCTCCTCACACTCTTTTCCA
>LPNX010047999.1:261295-275950 GCA_001517045.1 Pseudotsuga menziesii
CGGGATTATTGTAAATAGATAAATAAATAGGAATATGAATAGTTGCATAGAAAGGTGAAAAGGCTGGTTCTCAACCGCCACATTGTAATGTATAAATAAATGTTTTAGCCATGAATAGAAATGAATCGGGAGTTATACCTAACAGTATTAAATAAAAATAATAATTAAAAAAACATATTTGTATACTTAAAATATTCATTATCAATGAAATATCCCATCACTCCACTTAAAAAAAAAGTAGAAAATTGTTATTTGTATGATTATTAACGAAGTCCCGGAGTCTTGTTCAATTCCAAGTTAAGACTAAAACTATTTTTTCACTTTAAATAGTACATATTGAGTTAAATATCAAAGCACATTATAGTTACGAAAGTGATATAATTTGCTTTTTTTGGGGTGTAATTCTATTGTTTTGATTTTTTTCAGAAAAAAAATAAAAATAAAGTTATTTATTTTCATTAATATATGAATTATATTGTTTATATCTTTGTTAATATAAAAATATGAATTATATTGTTTATAGGCCATGATAATTTAAAAACAAGTTGAAAAGTAATGTTTTCTAAATTTGTTAACCAAAAAAAATATTTTAAAAAGTTTGTCATTTATATATATAATAAAACATTTGTAGTTTTATATTTTTTTTAAGAAGAAAAGGTGAGTCCTTGATATTCTATTGAATTAAAGGTAACCTAAACAAACCATGATACTGTGTATCATACTAAGTTATAAATAACCGTTTATCCTCACCGGCCTACAAATCAACTTAGCCATATACATAGAAATTGGACTGAAAAAAAAAAAAAAAAACATTAACCCCCCAATCTAATCTCTCCGAGAAAGACTCAACACTATCAATAGGCAATAGGCAGCACAATAAGAGCCCTGGAAGCCTATCCAAAGGGAGCACAAGAGGGGAAAGCGGGTACCCCTCCACATACGACAACAAAATTGCCAAATAACATGCTCAAAACTAGTGAGCAAGATGGTAAGTATAGGGCCTAGTAAAACAGTCTTTCATAGAAAGACATAAACCACTGTCATACAAAACAAAATCAAAAGAACTTTACATTTCCAGATCCAATCACCTCCCCTTCCAAATACTCAATTCAACTTCATGTAACATCAAATGTATCTAAAAAAAGATAAGCCCATACCAAACTTATGGTCAAGTATATAATTTTAAAAGTTCTAAGTTAATTTTTTTAATAACATCTTTATCAACCTTTATTTTCCATAGAAAAGGGGAAAAAAATCGTAATTTTATTTATATAAACATAATTACAGTCTTCAGATGGATCAATATCAAAAAGAATATTGTCCATTATCAAAAATATTACTTACAAAATTCGTATACCTGACCTAAATCATACATATCGCAAGTACTTCATACAGATTTCATTCATCCATAAAAAATATCACTTACGGAGTTCATACATGTCATCATAGATCTCATGTTCATCTTCATCATTCATGATCATCCCCCATATGCTCATATTCATATCGCCAAATAAAAAATATTTAGCTTCACTGAAGCCATAAAAGTTCAGATAAGCCCATAGGAAAAATGCACAGCAAAGCTTCTCAATCATCATCTGTCCATATACAACCCATCATCTTAAAAAAAAATACATGAACACAAATCTAACCAGCCATTCATAAAACATAAACAAAATGGATTCTAGATCATCTCCTAGGGCGCTTAAAAAAGCAAAACAGTCTCGAATATTTCAGTGGCTCAATGTTCACTAATCTTCCAATATCCAACCAGAACATTAGATCCATCTTTTGCTAAAACATCTGCAAGAGAATTTATTTCTCGTTAAATATGCTTGTAATCCACAAACTCAAGTATATCACAAAATCTGATGACTTCATGAAGAATCTGGGCAAGCTGAATATTCTAAATTCTATACTTACCAAAGACCCAATTAATAACCAAATGAGAATCACCAAAAATCTGTAGCTTAGATAGGTGTTTATCCAAAGCCAAAGTGAGAAGTAGCTTTAAACCAAGAAGCTCAACAAATTTGTTAGTACCAAATCCCAAACCTGCTTTAAAGGAAAAATAATGATCATTAGAAATGCAGAGCATACCACCTGCTCCACATATTTTAGGATCACCTATTGCAGACCCATCAAAATACCCCCAAGGAAAGGATTTATCAATAACTTCCTCATCAATAGATCTAATTCTTACCACAATTTTATCTTGAGAAAAAGTACTCAACAGACCCAAACAGAGAGAAGAAACCGAAGATGGAGATAGAATATAACCTTCAAAGAAGCTCTGGTTTCTTGCCTTCCATAAAAACCATTATACTATAACAGGTAAAGACCTAATGTGCTTCACTTCCCCATTAAGACACCAGGTCTTAAGACAAGAAATCACCGAATTTCCACTCCATAAATTTTTTATCTTTAACTTGGATTCAAGTTCAAGCCAAACACTTCTGGAAAACGAGCACTCCACACCCAAATGAAAGTTAGACTTAGAAGCCATTTTGCACAAATAACATCTTCCAGGTCCTTCCTTGCCCTTCCTACATATGACATCCCATGTTAATGCCTTATCAGATAGTAAAAACTAGCAAAATATTTTTTCCTTAAGAGGGCATTTAAACTTCCATAGGACCTTCCACCACCATGAAAATTCCACCTCATTCCTATCTAGAATCATCTGAAGATATCCAACTTTTGGGGAATACTTCCCAGATTTAGCCTGATTCCATACCAAAACAGCATCATCATAAGATAATCTGACATGACTAGCTTTAAGGATAGCCAAATATCCATTCCAACATGTAACATCATGATTATCCACTAATCCAATCAAATCAGCAGAAAGCCAACCCTGCTCCAGCAGCAAAGACACACCAGGACATCCAATATCCTTAAGAAAATAAATTCTAAAGGAGTGAAGTTTATCAACCAATAAGAAGGGTAAAATATGTCTCCATTTGCATCCAACCCATGGATCCAAACCAAGTCGAACATCTACACCATTTCCAACCTTCCAAACAAGATAATTACTAATAAGATCAAAGGACCATAAAACAACTTTCCAGCAAATAGAAATATGTCTTTTCTGTTTGACAGAGACTCTGATCTAGTCCAATAAGGATAAAGGATGGACATACTTCTGAATGGCTATCTGGACCAACACAGCCGAACCTTGTATAATGTTCCATACAATCTTAGCGGTAAGTGCTTTGGCAAAAACAACAAGTATCTTTAATCCCCATTCTCCCCAAAACTTTGGGCAAGCTAAAGCTTTCCAAGAGGTCCAAGGTAATCCAGAAGAAGCATTGCTCCTAGAGTATAAAAATTTGAAACATAGCTTTCTAATATTTTCAATAATTCCCATTGGGATCCAAAAGTGCAACCAATAGATTGGAATAGCCTCAAGTACATATTTTACAAGGTTAATCTTACCTCCCTTGGACAGCCATCGAAAGCTCCAGTTTTTAATTCTTTTTTCCACCTTCACTACCAGCCAGTCCCAATCCTTCATAAGATATCTGCAATGTTTAAGATGAAAGCCGAGATAGTTCAAGGAAAACTCAAGTTTAGCAACAGAGAAAGATAAAATATTCTGTAAAGAAATTAACTCTGAATCATCCAACCCAGAGTGCAATATGGAGGATTTTTCTTCATTTATCTGCATCCCTGATGCCTTGCATAAAATTAGCAAAACCTCATACAAAGATGCTAATGTCTGATGAGATCCATCATAAACCATGACGATATCATCCACAAAAAGAACATGAGATAGAGAAATATCATTACCAAAAGAAATACCATGAAAAAACACCATTTTCTTTTGTTGTTAGTAAAGCCCTACCCAAACCTTCGACAACAATAAGAAACAGTAATGGAGCAAGAGGGCATCCTTGCCTAAGCCCACATCCCGATCTAAAGAAGGAATAAACTGCACCATTAACCAATAAATAAAAAGATACAGAGGTAAGACTTCTCATAACCCATGTGATAAAAGGCACAGCAAAACCCATTTTAGAAAGAAGGACCCTTAAATAAGTCTAGTTAACCCTATCGTAAGCTTTAGACAAGACAATTTTTAAAACCACAAACTTCAGCCTTTTACTATGAATAGTATGAAGACCTTCCTGAACAACCCCCACAACATCATGAATTTGTCTCCCAGGAAAAAATCCAAACTGTTCACCAGAAATATATCTACCAAGTACCTTCCCGATACGCATAGAGATAATCTTGCCAATAATCTTATAATTGAAATTGCACAAAGAGATTGGCCTAAAGTCTTCAAAAGATTTAGGAAGATCAATCTTAGGAATAAGGGAAATAAGAGTAGAATTGAAACTGCAGGTATTTTGCCACACTTACGAGAATCACCAACTACCCTTAATAAATCAAGACCTAAAACATCAAAAAGAGCCCTATATACCTCCACAAGTATCCCATCCGGACCCGGACTCTTATCATTTTTGCTTAAAGATAAAATAGACTTAATCTCAACCAAAGTAACACGTATAATGAGATCTGCATTCTCCTCTTCAGTAACAAATGTAGGAAAATTCTCAACAATCTTCATAATATCAAGAAGGTGATGATTCTTATCCTCTTGAAACAGGGTCTCGAAATGGTGAACCCTGGCCCTAGAAACAAAATCAAAACCTTCAACTGAATTACCATCATCATCCGCTATTTTCCAGATAGAACTAATATTATTCCTGTGATTAGCAAACTTATGAAAGAAAGAAGTGTTGTTGTCCCCACATGTGAGCCAAATGGCCCTGCTTTTATGTCTAGCCTCATGTTCCCGGCCTAAAAGAATTTTTCTTTTGCACGATTCCAACTCAACTAGAGTGAACTTATCCTCCATAGAAGAAAAAATGAAACCCAGCTTGCTAAAATAATCAACCAGCATAACTTCTATATCCACTAAATCCTTAAGCTCCTGCGCTTTTTTCTTTACAGACCAAGAGATAGACACTTCTTTGATATGCTTCAGATTTGCAGCAAAATGTGATGCATGCGATACCACAAGATTATCCACATAAACAGACCATGATGCTTTCAATAAAGTAACAAAATCCTCATCTAGTAGCCATGGAGCATTGAATTTGAAGGGACTATGAGGTTTTAAATCATGATTCAAAATCTGAAGGAAAACCGAATGATGATCCGAATCCCCACCACAGCCTACCCATTGTCTAAAATGAAGCTTTAAATCCAGAAGATCAGCAGAAACTAGCATCCTATCTAGTCTCTTACAAATATTTTCACAACCTACTCTTCTATTTGACCAAGTAGGCACTAAAACATTCAGAGCAATATCCACCGACCCAAATCCATCCATCTTCGAGGAGAAATAATCAAACAAATTATCCACTCTAGCCCTGTCCCCCAAAATCTCTGAAAAACCTAGAGAGTAGTTCAAATCCCCACCTAAAATCATCTTAGAACACTTGAGACAATCCACAGAAAAAAGGTTATTCCAATACCTTTCCCTTTCCACATAAGGACCATACACATTGACAAAGCACTGATTCTCTTTAAGTTCAATGGAGTAAAGGGAGGCACACAAACCAGATTCCACCGCCCATGCATTTAACAACTAGAAATGTCGAGTCCTCCAACCCAAAAGTAAACCACCAAATTTTCCTTTGGCATCCACCGAAACAAATACCCACCCTAAAAGCAAAGATTCCAACTCACCAGCAATAATTTTCCCATCACCCATACTTTCTTGAAGAAATAAAACATCAATTAGTTGATCATCAACCAGCCTACGAACAGTTATTTTTTGGCCAAACTAGATAACCCCCTACAATTGAGAGTCCCAATGATCATGATAAAACGCTAGAAAGGGAAAACACTGCTCTAAGTGCCCCAGATTTTTTATCAGGTGAACAAATAGGTTCCACAATAGAAGGGAGGTCACCAAGCCCCTGACAAGAAGAAATACCAGGTAGGCATCTAACATTGTTTTTTATCCCCATAGTATCAATAGAAACCTTGGTGCTAGACCTAAGGAAATAACCTGCATCCTTAGCAAAAAAAGATTTGATAGGTGATACAAACCCTAACTCCCCCAAGCACGATTCAGACGGGAAGAACTCATAGGAAGAAATGGGATCCGAAAAATAATTAGATGAATTCTTCAAAACCCTATTCAGAAGATTAGAACCCTTCACAGAATCCAAAAAAGAGGACAAACAAAACGGTTTAAGAGCATCCAAATCTAAAACTTGCAAATCAGAATCTAACTCTAAACCACCCAAAATAGGGACCACAGGAGAAGATACCTCCAAAACAACACCCGACGAATTATTAGGTTTAAACTCAGTCATCACTATATCCTTCTTGACCCTCCATTCAGATTTAGCCTTTAAAACGGAACCATGCTTAAAATTCTTATTAAATGAAAGACTGCACTGAGAAATCACATGCCCATAGCCATGACACCTATTACAGCGGAAGGGGACCCCTCTATAATCCAAAGGCTGACTGAAAACATAATCTCCTCTCTTAATCATTAAATCAGCAACTAAACCATTACACACATCTAGAAGTACCAGAACCTTCCCTAGACAACATACACTAGACTCACAAAAGGATAAGTCCACCTCCAAAAAAAGTCCCCAGGGAATTACTCACCAATTTGAAGAAGTCCAAAGACAAGAATTCGAATGGAAGGTTTGGAAATTTAACCCATATCGACATAGAGTCATACCTTTCAATATGTGGGTCGAACAAAGGCGTCCACCTCTTTAGTAGTAGACCAGAGCCATCCCATCACCAAGAAGCCGAGAGAATAGCGGCCACATCTAATTCCGAAAGGAATTTAAAAGCAATCCAACCTCGCAGAAGCACGTAAACCTCAGGGCATGAGGTAACACCCTCCTTCCATGTTTCAGAAACCCATTTCTTAACACCAGCCGAACTAACTTTACGTCCCCCGAACCGGCCCACCAAAGTAAGGGTGTTCGTCAAAACAATATCGTTCATTGCAACGTCCTCACCAGCAACCAACAGTTAAGGATTGTTAGTCTTGCGGATAACATGCTTTGGTATCTGCGATCGACCGCCAGGAACAGGTATCCCTGACGCCCTCGGGATCTGAAGGTTAGGCGAAGAGAGCCCACCAGGAATAGTAAACCCCTCCACCCTCGGATGCTGTTGACTATGCAAAGAAACCTCACTAGGAGTAGACCGTGGAATCGATTCATAGGTTAAAACAACCACAAAAGGTTCAGATACACCATCCACAAAGAAAAGTCTAAGCCGTTTATCATCAGATAAAAAGGGCTCATCAGCCCGAGATACAGGCAACCCAGCTCCATCACCTAAGAAAAAAGGCAATGTCAAAACCTTCACCGGCAACCCAACTGACAGAAACAAGCACCAGCAGTAGTCGTCGACTCTAAACCCTTAACAAGATGACTCCCCTCGCCATATGAAGAAACAGGTAATGCCAGACCATCCCCCAGCTCCATAGGGAACGCCAAATCGTGTTGTTTAAACTCTTCATCAGACGAAAAAACATCTCGGCACATAAACGTAGCTAATACCGGTGAAACCCTAGAAAAATCCCCGCTCGAAGGTTTAAAAGCCCGTCGACCTTTGGAAGGTGTACGAGCCAGGACCTTAATGTCTCGAAAAGACATTCCAAAACGTGGCGATGAAAGGTGAGCCCATGTGTAAAGGGAATACCTAGACGCAAGTACCCCAATGATTACGTTCTGTAATCAAACCTTAAACAAACCCTAATCAAAACCCTCCAAACAAGAAACAAATCCTACCCACATATATGTTTTATGAATATAGCTACAAGTTAAACAAAGGCTCTATTTAATGGACCACCTAATGGAGAAGTTGGACCCTTTATCAACCTACCCAGCATTGATGGATGTTATTCCATTAATACACCCCGAATCTTATCGTATCAATATTACCCTTTTAGATAATAATAAAAAAACCGACCTAAGTATTTAGATCACGATAAATATGCTAAATAAAGATGAGATCAAAGAGAGCCATTAATCTTTTGATATGATGAATAATGAGCCTTAAATAAATGTTATTAGACTGGACATACGAATTTAACCAATCCTCTTGATACGGAGATGGAAAACAAGTTATTAAACTCTATTGCTTTTATTGTTTCCATACTTTCCAACAAAATATGCTTTTTTGGACTTCTTTATATGATAATACCATTAACTTAAAATAACTCAGTACACTCATGGTTGATATTATTTAATTTATTTTTAAATTTTTAAAAATAAAATATAAATTATAGTAGTAAAACATAAGTGTGCAATCACTACAATGTCTTAAATAATGTGACATTAGATGTGTTGATGAGAAATTAAAACTTTTCATTTTATTTTTATAAATTAATAAATTTAATCTTATGTTATTTATGTGATTTAATTAATTTATATTGAAATTTGAATTAAAAATATATATTTAATTAAAATTTTGTATTTAAAAAATAAATAAAAAATAATTTTTTTTATAATAAATATGATTTGTATTTTTTAAGTTATATTATATATATAGTATGTTAATTTGATGTAATTTAAATGTTTGTAGGTAAAATTATAAGTGTATTATTTATTATTTTATCAATTTTTTTTATTTTTCATTTAAATTTTAATAATAAAATTTCTAAAATCAAAATTTAACATTTTTTATTTTTATTTTATAAATTATATAGTTAATATAAAAATTCAAACCTAAATAGTATCAAAATTCAACATTCTCTTTTTGTTTTGTTTTTTTAAACTAATAAAAATGTACTTGTATTATCAAGTCATCCTTCAAGATTGGTGAGCGTGCATTTTCTAAAAGAAAAATTCATTTTCTAAAAGAAAAGTCTATGTAAATGTTACGGATGTACATTATATGCTTTGTCAAAGTCATCCTTAGGATTCCTTTACTTGAGAGCGTTCATTTTCTAGAAAGAAAGTCATCAACAATAATTTATTGTGATGCATTATGTTGAATAAGCCACTATGAAAGATATTTATTTTTAATCATACAATTTATTTTTAAATTTGTTTGTTTATATTCTTTTAACCTTTAAAAATTTCAAAGCCAACATACAATATAGTGAAGAGTTTTAATTAAATTTTATGATTTGCAAATAATAGTTATATGGAGAAAAGCAAGGTCGATGCATGACATTTATACTACATGATACATTATAGTACAACATAAATAAATATGATGTAAATGAATTCCATACCATTGTATGTTAAATGGTATAACAAGCTTAATTTCTACTTGATCATCTTTTCGGAAATGGGGTATAAATTTTTTTCTTACATATAATTTAAACTATCAAGAATGTTAGTGCCAATGATTATTATATTCATGCACATGGAAATATATTTCATTGATACACTAATATATCATCTGAAGCATAACAATACAATCCACATCAAACTTATATCTTATAAAACCATATTTGCTTAATATATAGCCTTCAATTAAACCAAGCTAAAATGGGATAATCTTCTCTTTGTTCATATACTTGTAATCATGTTTATCTATTCACTAAATATAATTCTATTCTTACATAACATCTTAAAGCCTATCTCCATGCTTCCACATCTATACATTTGAAGCTATATTAATACTCTAGATTAATCCAACACCAAGTTAACTTCCTCTTTTCAAGGCATTGATCCAATCCTTTAAAACAAAATATTACACAGAAGGGAGTAATAAACTATTTAAACTTCCTAGTTAAAGTCTCTCACATGATAAAATTGCACACTTGTTATGAGACAATATTTCACTTACTTACAATATTTCTAGTACTCATCGAAATAAATATAAATTGGTGTAACAAGTCATTGATCTGAAAAGGAACACTGCTAAATAATAGAGAAAGTGTCTTTCATTCTTTTTACCACCAACATAAGGCTAAGAATTGAGTTTACTGTCAAATAATTGAAATATGAAGATATAGTCTAGATAAGCCGTCCCTTAACTTCTATTCACAGGAGGGAGGGTTGATAATAGTGGATGCATGTGACGGTTGCTGTGTTCCAAATAAGATCAGTTTTCTTGATTTATAAATGCAACAATAAAATAAAGATCCATATAATTGCACTAGTATGTGAAAATATACTAAATTGTAAGCGATGGGACATATAATAAAATATAATAGTTTAGACTAAAATAGCTATAAGAATTAAAGAATGAATTTTTTAATAATAATTGTAGTTAGACTAAATTCCTAAAGATTTCCCATTCCAAATGAAGAAAGTTTGAATTGAACCTTTTTTCTCACGTAGACATGTGTCCCATTCCAAATGAAGAAGGTTTGAATTGAACCTTTTTTCTCAAGTATACATGTGTATGCGTATATATCCATGTCAACCTACTAAAAAACAACATAAAAACTCTAGCGCAAGAGTTTGTTCAAACCCTACACAAAAAATTCTCTAGTGCAAGAGTTTGTTCAAACACGGTAATCGAGAATGTTTGCTTAGAAGAAAGTTTCAACCTTCAAACCCTAAGTTGAAAAACCAACATAATAATAATTAACATGAATAATTCACTAAGTAAGCCTCTTTATTTTCAAATTAAGGTTTATGAAAAAATTATATATTGCAGTAAACATACGTTTTAATTCATGGAATTATTCTTGTACTTAGATTTTGTATTTTCCACAAAACAATGCCATCTTGAATTTTCCATACTATTCCATATATGAATATTGAATGTTTCTGAATAATATTTTAAATAAATTAATAAATTTTTTATAATATTAAATTCATACCTATATTTATGATCTTTACGTTGTAAATACATTTTATTATTAAAAATTTCATTTATCAAATCTATCCTAGAATGGCATTGTATCTGTGAATTGTTTTTATTTTGTGCAGTGTTTTTCATTGTGTTAGTGTATGATCTACCTCTACACATAAATCTTTACCACATAATGAGTACGTCGTGCAAAACTGAGGAATGTCATTCTATCAAAGATTTGATCATCATATTTTTCCATGCATCTTGCATTTCTTGCATATGTGAATTATCATCCATGCCTCTAGACAATACTATGAAATGATCTATTTAAAGGTAATTAGTTTTTTATGAAACTCATATTTATAATTTGAAATTATATAATTTGGAAGAAATTTCTTAATAATGGATATAATTGAATTTATAATACTGATAAAATCCAGCCTCTAATTATATTTTTTTTCTTTACATGCAGGTATGAGTCTTGATTGCTTCCTTTACTTACATGGGCCAAATCCAAGACCACATTAGTTCTCCTTTTAACTATAAATGGATGTATAAATGGGTGTGGCATTGTCGTAGAATTGATTTACTGCAATAGATAGAGGAATGTCATTGTTGGTATGAAAAAGTATTAGTTATTGAAGTAGTGCTCTCTTCTCAAAGGCATTGTGCCATTGATGTGACATTTGAACCATCTTTTTCTCCAGGAAAAAAAATCACAATTCATTATATTAACGAATCACTAGTACATAAGTGGCATTAAACCATGATACACTGAAGATATTGTCATTACATCATAATAATGAAAACTAACCAAATATAATCATGCACATATGATCATAAAGGGTAGTTGCTAATATGATACCAAAAAGCAGTAATAATGCAGATTATAAGAGAAGTCAAAAGTATTGTCCCAACAAGAGAGTCTATCATGGGATACCTGAGATAGCAGATTCAACTTCAAATCGATTCAGATGGTACCNACAGTAATAATGCAGATTATAAGAGAAGTCAAAAGTATTGTCCCAACAAGAGAGTCTATCATGGGATACCTGAGATAGCAGATTCAACTTCAAATCGATTCAGATGGTACCATGTCCACCACTTACTATCCTCCATTCCAACACCAACCTTAGATATAGCATATGTAGTAACATTCATTTCCCTATAGATATGGGAAAAGGAAATGTCTTGAAATAAGCCCATATATATGAGAATATCCTCGAACATAGGTCTTAGTATAATGCTTATGGGAGGTTGTTTGAGACTAAACCAGTCTATAAACAACTTTGAATCGCCAAATATCTGCAGTTGTTTGATACCATGGAGATGGGCCAATATTAGAAAAAACTTGAGAGATTTTAACTATTCCATATTATTAGTTTCCATGCCAGTGACGACAACAAATTTGTTCCAACTGTCATCTAATGTATGCAGCATTCCTCCAACACCCCCATAACCATTTTGTGTTTCTCCATCGAAGAAACCCCAACATCTAGACTTGTCAATGTTCACAATAACCAATATCTTTGTGGTGAATTCAATCCGCAGACTATGGGAAAGAGTCTAGGATAAACAAACTCTTAGTACAAGAATATACATGAAAATGAATGATAATATCATGAAAGATAGCTTGATTATCAGCTAGCCATACACCCCAAATCATGATGATAGGGAGGGCTCGGTAATTGAAAACTGTAATATCATGATACAATAACGAGACTGCTTTAGATATGCTATTATCATCCCAAATGAATCATTTGCATGTTAGTTATTCTACATATCTCCACATATTATTTTTGTATTTGCAGTGGATGAACAAGTGAGATTTAGGTTCTCCTTCAACACAACAAAGCACACAGCGAATGGGGCCTATGCCTAGAAAAGATATGAGCCTGTCCTAAACTGAAATCTTCTCAATAGAGCAAGTAGAAGAATAGATTGGATTTCAAAGTACATTAATCTTCCATAGAGTCGAGTGCCATCATAAAGGTTCCAAAAGGTCTTCATTGACTCTGACAGCTAAATAACCCAAATTTGGACTGTAAGATCCACCGGCTTCATTTTTGGTCCAAATCAATTGGTCTTCATTGTCAATGAGAAATACGTGACCTCTCACTAGATCTAAGATATAAATCTCCCAACATTGTATATGTTCACCTTCCCAGTCCATATCGACAACAGATAACCAATGTTGTTTGATTCCAGTAGTTCGAAGAGGATCATTAACCTGATACAGATGATGGAAACCACAATTGTTGAGAAGAGTAACCAAATCATTCGGAAGAAAGTATGCTTCAGAGCATCCAGGCAATGTATCCTTTCCAAGCGAAAATTCATAACGTTACCAATATGCCAAACCAACCAGTTGCCAATAATGTCATAGGTAGTTAACATCACCTTCCAAATAATAGACACATTTATGGAACTCTTATTTCTACATCTAATCCATTGATCCATAGAGAGAGGGATGATATATTTCTGGCTAATGACATTTACCCATAATCCTTCACAAGTCATCAATCTCCAGATCCCCTTAGCTACCACGGCTTTGGCAAAAACATGATAGTATTTAAGACCCCGTCCCCTTAGCTCTTTGTGGATGGTAAGCTTTCTCCATGCAATCCAAGGATATGCAATTTGGGTCTCGCTACCCGTCCATAGAAAGTTAAACCATATTTTCCGAATAGATTCCATGGTTCCAGTCATAATATAGGCAATGGAATCCCAGTAGATCGGGATGGCCTCTAAGACCGATTTCATCATTACAAATCTGCCTCTTCTTGATAACCATTTATTGCACCATAGATTGAGCTTAGCTTCAATTTTTATGCCCATCCAAGCCCAGTCCTTGATCAAATAGTCATTCGGTTTGATGATAAAGCTGAGATATTTAAGACCATTATTTAGCTCAATTAGAGTAAACTTAAACTGTGAGAAAATCCAGTTCATATTATCCTCTTCAAGGTTCATGAAATAAATGGATGATTTTGCACAATTACAAACCATACATGTAGCCGTAGTTAACAATTCTAGAATAGATTTNTAAAATCCAGTTCATATTATCCTCTTCAAGGTTCATGAAATAAATGGATGATTTTGCACAATTACAAACCATACATGTAGCCGTAGTTAACAATTCTAGAATAGATTTGATTTTCGGAATGTCTCGTCGAGACCCATCTGTGAAAAGAAGGATGTCGTTTACAAACAATAGATATGTGATATACATATTATCTCCTTCACGAGTCATCAATATCCAGATCCCCTTAGCTACTAGG
Source organism: Pseudotsuga menziesii (assembly GCA_001517045.1). Lineage (NCBI taxonomy): Eukaryota > Viridiplantae > Streptophyta > Pinopsida > Pinales > Pinaceae > Pseudotsuga > Pseudotsuga menziesii. The sequence goes on from LPNX010047999.1 coordinate 275,332, forward strand.
GCTTTGGCAAAAACATGATAGTATTTAAGACCCCATCCCCTTAGCTCTTTGTGGATGGTAAGCTTTCTCCACGCAATCCAAGGATATGCAATTTGGGTCTCGCTACCCGTCCATAGAAATTTAAAGCATATTTTCCGAATAGATTTCATGGTTCCAGTCATAATATAGGCAATGGAATTCCAGTAGATCGGGATGGCCTCTAAGACTGATTTCATCATTACAAATCTACCTTCTTGATAACCATTTATTGCACCATAGATTGAGCTTAGCTTCAATTTTTCTGACCATCCAAGCCCAATCCTTGATCAAATAGTCATTTGGTTTGATGATAAAGCTGAGATATTTAAGACCATTATTTAGCTCAATTAGAGTAAACTTAAACTGTGAGAAAATCCAGTCCATATTATCCTCTTCAATGTTCATGAAATAAATGGATGATTTTGCACAATTGCAAACCATACATGTAGCCATAATGAACAATTCTAGAATAGATTTGATTTTCGGGATGTCTCATCGAGACCCATCTGTGAAAAGAAGGATGTGTTTTACAAACAATAAATATGTTATATACAGATTATCACCAATGGAAATGCTCTTGATACCATGAGATAACTTTAAG
>LPNX010048000.1:0-47541 GCA_001517045.1 Pseudotsuga menziesii
GTCTAATCCTGTGGAGGGGGAGGGTTGTGATCATGATACGTCACTACGGCTCTAGCTAGCCGCCGGAATAAACGCACCCATGCGCATGGCACGCCCACCACCTATCGATGCATGGCCTCAGGAAAGTATTCGACTTGCGCGATGGGAACTCTATGAGTCAGTCATACGAAGTTGGTATCAATGATCTGGAGCGTTCGCTCCGCATCCGCACCTGTGATGTCGTCCCCTCTTCCCCTCCGTCTATGACGTGGGAATCTCTCTGGTCGTCGTGGTCCCACATCTGCACATGAATAGTAGATGTCACTATGTGTTGTCATGCAAAAACATGTCTTTTTTATTCCACATAATCAATAAAATACAAAAAAATTAAATAACTCAAAAAAACTTTAAAAAGAGTGAGAGTCGAGATTCGGTACCTATCTCTCCGTATGCCAATCCTGGTGGCAATGGCATGTCCGGATCCTCCCGGAAATCTATCCCTCCATAGGGTTAGTCATATATGGCAACAATCTGTCGTCACCACCATGGAAAGAAGTCAGTTGGATATGGGTTGGCCACCATACCAACTCCCAGTCTGCGCATAGCATCTGCCCAACATCGTTGGGCCAGATCTCGAACCCCGTGGAGAGGAACATCCACTCTAGGGATCAATCCCAGAACACGCTCGAAGAAAAACATGCTCAATATGCTGCTGAACCCGAAGTTATGTATCGTGCCTGCCTTACACTCACTGAGCTGGTGTTTCATGTTGCTCAGTAGTGTAGTACTCCAGTCGTATATGGTCGGTCTCATACACTCCACCGCATAGAACATTAGTGGCCAAGAGGCCTGATGGAGTGAGGATAAGCCTGCTATCCTGCCCAGCGTCAGTAGTATGGCCTTTAGGCCCAGCACCTATATAGCATTGGCTAGGAATTGACTTCCCACCTTCTCAGTATTTGGGTAGCAGTACACAGTTACGTACTCATCGATAGTAAGCCCACCGCTTGGCCCACCTCGAGAACGAAGGTTCACCACCTCCCCTCATCTAGATAGACCTGTGATAAAGTATATGTCTTCCACCTCTATAGTGAGAGACATCCCATCTATCCTGAAGGACTCTGAGTCTGGATCCCAATAGTTTACCAGCATCTCTAGCAGTCTTGGTTTGGCCCTCAAGCCACTAAGGCACCAAAACTTGTAGAGTCTGCATCTTCTAAGAGCTTGTTGAGCCATCACGTCAGCCCTTACAGCTTCCTCTACTTCACCATGCTCGCTCTCTCTCCATTCTAGCACCATCCTGCAAGAGAAATTGCCATTTTCCCATTAGATTCTTGTAAATTTACTTGCACGGCATCATACGTGACTTTTTTGCAAACAACCGTGTATGTACGCGGGTTCTAGCCTCTTTTGCACATATAGCTAGCCCTATACGTGGAAAAAGCTTCGATATCCGCGTGGGCCATAGCGCTCATGTAGAGATGGCCTAAACTACCTCATTTTACCATGAAAATCAACAAAAATTATATTGAAATGGATGAGGAGAGCATGAGTAACTACCTGGAAGAAACAGTTGTGAATTCTGTCAGCTGGATCTCCTAGAATTTGCAGTTGAATATCAGAGCTCCAATGGGTAAAGGTTTCAAATGATTTATATTTTTTTACTATTTATAGAAAAATTTTCAAATATTTGAAAATTTTTACCCCCTTTCCTATAGTTTTGACAGTTTCTAACCATTTTGGATCGTTTCTGACATAATTTGTGATGTAGAAGACCATTTTCAGTGTCGTTTCAGCCATTGGATTGACCCATTCGTACTGATCTCAGGTATAATGTCTATACTGGCATATAGGTTAGGTTCACCACCGTTTGCATTTTGCATGACCTTATGACCATGTCACCATGACCTTAGGTACGAACCCACTCTATTATGTCACGGAACCTTCTTGCTCCTTTATAAGTGGCATGATATGAGTGGCAGAGCTTCACCTTACATGGGTACCCTAGTTAGTGCCTTATTTGCATTTGGTGCCCATGTCGACGTTTTCTCCTTTAGGGTGTGGGAATCCGTTGTATAGTACTACCATGACATTTCGCAAGAGCCTCATACTCCTCTTGATCTTATGATGGCCTATTTCCCTCCGAACTCCCCTTATGTCAAGTTGTGAATGCATTATCATGAGCTTTTCCTGCCTTCTTGAGCTTTATGTTGGCTCCCCGACATTGAATTTCAGCCATATAGCCCGAGCTTGTCTCATGTCTATCCATGCAGAGCCATTTTTATATCCTTCGTAGCTTGATTCCCTTTTTTACCGGGAGGGGATTTTCCCCCGAGTGTCGATATCCTACACATGTATCCTTGCATCGAGCATAGGTATGTTCCACTACTTGGAACCAGTTTGTTTTCCCTTATGACACTCATCTCCTCCTAGTTTGTAACTATAAAGCTAGTTTATTTTTTTTTCAAGCTTTTCAAATAACTGAAAAAGTCCAAAAAAACCAAAAAACCAAAAATCTGGACAAGGAAAGATGTTATCTTTGGCAGCTGTCAAGTTTTGTCTCCTTCGAACAAAGCACTGTATATCACATCCATTGGTTGGGTTATAGTTTGACTTAGGATCTGTACTCGTTTACCTGATTTTAACTCCACTGACTGGTTAAGCTTCCAGTCCCTATGGAGCCTCTGTTGATTCCTCCTATGTCACAGAGATGTCCCAGTTTGTATATCAAGTCTATGCTTCCTTCATTCAGTCACCATATGTCGTTATGCTCTTGTTCGAAGGAATTTGAAACCTGTGTCGGCCATTCCTCAGTTATCTTGACTTTGCATGTCGGCCATTCTCGGTACAGTTACTGGTTCGTGCACTTTATGATTGAGTCCTTCCACATTAGACAGCGTTGCTGAGTACCTCATGTTTGATGATGGGGGATGCCTTAATGCCCTCCTTCCAGTGGATTTCATCCCATCGACTTCAGGTCATTTATTCTGGGATTGGAATCTAGAGTCATTTTGAGTGCCTTGAGACTTGTAGTCATCAGTGGCAGGTTCTCTTGCCATCGACAGTTTCTTGGGAATACATCAATGTCCCCTGATCGATGGATTCTCTCAAGTGTTCGACCTCAACACATCTATTCACACTTGTTAGTTTTCACTCTAGTACCTTGATTCCCATTTTCATTATCGGTGGGTAATCTCGCATCTGTTAACGGTATACATCAATGACCGCTAATCAGACAATGGACTACTATGTTCAACCTCGACACCTCTATTCGCATAGTAGGACATGTACTCGCAGTGGTTTGTGTAGAAGACCTTCCAGACTGGTGGCATCTCTTATATTCTACCTCCTTGATCGTGCCGGTGTTCATGAGATTTCAGCTCTCGTGACTTGATTCCAGTGTATGTCAGACATTTCCAGCCACTATGGAGATTTTGATCTATTGTATATCTTCAGCCATTTTGGAGATCATGGTCCTTTGTATATCTTCGTCATGGATATTCTGATCTATGTATATTGTACGTGGCGATGACCACATATGAGATATCATATATTATGCCTATTCATGGCCATTGTACTCTTATGTATCCGGGACTGCTATATGTACTTACAATTATATTCAGAGTTGTATTATTGTACTATGTTGATTGGGTGGCTAGTCTTCCATTTGGGATCCTTCATCACTTCACTTCTGGGATGGACTTATAATGTATTTCGGTCATCGTATGACCCCTCTGACCTCACACATTAGGGGGCATCTGTTATAGAGGATTTCACCACTCCAGGTGAATCACACTTTGTATGGCCTTCCCCTGTCTTGTTGCAGACTCTTTAGACCCCATGGACCATATTTTATCCTTTGATGTTTCCTTGATCATCCCTAAAACTATATAAAAAATGATATACGTGGATTTTTACCCGATAACCACGTACATACGCGGGTTTGACCCCTATAACCGCGTACATCAGAATGTGTGCATAATCCAAATCCTTTTGGAGTTTTCCTTGACATGGATCTGACTCATTTGACTCCTGGCCTTCCATATGCCTTGAGATCGCTCGGATTCGACCCTTCATTATCCCTTGTGAAGCTATATAAGGAACCCCTTGGTACATTGAAGGCATATAGAGAGATTGAAGCAATGAAACTATAGTCCATTGTTGCCAGAATTTATGCTTGAGTCTGCATCCCGTTGTCCCTTTGGAGCACTTTTGTGTTCTTCCCAAGCTTTCCCTTTGCTAGTGAGCTTGCTATTGTGAGATGGAGGATTGAGGTGGTGGAGGCCCAAGTGGGGGATTCAGTTTCTCCGGTTCGTAGATGTGCCATCAGAGGTTGTATCTATCTTGTAATCTCGGATTTATATTAATAAGAACTATCTTTTCCTGTCCAATGATGTGTATTTGATTGAATATTGTATCCATTGGAATATGTCAAATGCTTTTACATTATTGATTATATATGCTAGAATAGATCTAACACTATGATATATAGTATGCTTGTATTGTTTACTTGTTGTTGAGAAAGAATTATATCAATTCAAGCTGAAGATTGGAAAGCTCAATGGGGATCTACTTCAACCATCCGGAATAAGGTACGAGGTCTGATCCTTTAGTGTTAGACATTTTATTTCTATTCCATATTGGGAAAGATTGATTTATGGAGTCAAAGTTGTCTGTTGTGGTACCCCAAGCCATAGGAATTTCTCTCCGTAACATCGCCATCGACAGTTTTGGGAATACATAAATTTTCCCTGATCAATGGATTCTTCCAATTGTTCGACCTCAACACATCTATTCACACTTTTTAGATTTCACTCTAGTACCTTTATTCCCATTTTCATTATCGGTGGGTGATCTCGTCTGTGTTAATGGTATACATCAATGATCAGTAATCAAATGATGGACTACTTTGTTCACCCTCGACACCTCTATTCACATAGTAGGACATGTACTTGTAGCGATTTGTGTAGAAGACCTTCCAGCTTGGTGGCATTCGACATATGCTACCTCGTTAATCGTGCCAGTGTTCATGAGATTTCAGCTGTCATGATTTGATTCCAGTGTATGTCAAATATCTTCAGCCATTATGAAGATCTTCATCCATTGTATAGTTTCAGCTTCTATGGAGATCTTGATCCATTGTATATCTTCATCATGGAGATTTTGATCTATTATATATTGTACGTGGTGATGACCACACATGTTACATTTTGTATATTATGCTTATTCATGGCCATTGTACTCTTATGTATCGGGGACTACTATAGGTATTTGCAGTCATATGTAGAGATTGATTATTTTACTATACTGATGGATGGCTATTTCTTCCACCTGGTTCTTCATCACTCCACTTATGGGATGAATTTTATAATGTATTTTGGCCATCGTGTTACCCCTCTGAACTCACACATTAGGGGGCATCTGTTATCGCTAATTTTACCACACATGGTTGATCACATATTTATGGCCTTCCCTATCCCTCTGCAAACTCTTTAGACCCAAGGGACCGATATTATACTTTGATGTTTCCAAGTTCATCCCTAAAAACCCCTGTTTATTTTTGTACGTGACTTTTAAACCCATACTCACGTCTATACGTGACTTTTGACCTCAAACCCGTGTACATTGGGATGTGTGCATAAATCAAAATACTTTTGTAGTTTTCCTTCGTATGAGTCTGAACCACTGGACTCTTGGCCTTCCATATGCCTTGATATTTCTTGTATTTGACCCTCCATTACCCCTTTGGAGTGCCATATAAGGAACCCCTTGGATACATTGAAAAGGAGGAATTGAAGAGCAGGGAAACTATAGTCCATTGTTGCCATAGTTTGCATATACTTGAGTCTGCATCCCTTTGTCCATTTGGAGCACTTTGTGTTCTTCCCAAGCTTTCCTTTGCTTGTGATCTTGCTATCAAGAAATGAATAATTGAAGTGGTGGAGGACTCCGTTTCTCCGGTTCATAGATGTGCCGACAGAGGTTGTCTCTTGTGTAATATTTGATTTGATTAATAGAAATATATTTTCATGTCCAATAATGTGCATTTGAATGAATATTGAATCCATGGGTATGTTTAATTCCTTATACATTGTTTATTATATACGCTAGAGTAGATCTAACACCATATTATATTGCATGCTTGTCTTGTTTGCTGTTGTTGAGAGAAAATTGTTAGTGCAAGAGGGATTGGAAAAATATCAATGGGGATCTACTTCAATCGTCCAGAAAAAGATATGATTTGAAGTCCCTTAGTGTTAGATTTTTGGTTTCTCTTGCATATTGGGAAGGGATTAATTTCTCGTGTCTAGTTGTCTGTTGTGGTACACACCAAGCTATAGGAAGTTTCTCTCTATAACAATAGGGATGTAACATTTGATGAAGGGAAAACTCTTAAGACGTGTATAAGGTGTCATCTTGAAGGAGTACATGAAAAGGATGTACCTCCCAGAAGGAGGGAAGTTGAACCATCTCTTGAAATAGTAGCATCAGAATATCATGACATGTTAGAGCCTCAGGATCCCCCTACTATGGATATCAATCGAAAGAGAAAACCTGCTTGGGTAAGAGAAATCATATAATAAGCATAAAGATATGGAGCACCAGAAGACTCTACAAGAACCAACAAAATATTAAATACATATTCCAGTTATGTAGCTTTGATGTCTGACCTTGTAGATCAAGAACCCACCAGCTATGAGGAAGCTGCACATAAGAAAGCATATGTTGAAATAATGACAGAAGAATACAAGTTGATCATAAAGAATGATGTTTGGTATATTGTTCCCAAACCAGAAAATAGGAGTGTGGTACCTTCATAATGGATCTACAAGATAAAACATGCTGTTGATGAAAGTATTGAAAAGTACAAAGTAGGATTTGTGGCTAGAGGATTCTCTGAGAAAGAGGGGATCGATTATGAAGAGACATTTTCTCTAGTAGCAAGGTACACTTCCATCAGTAGTATCATGCAACTTGCTTCCATGATGAAATGGGACTTACACCAAATGGATTTAAAGACAATGTTCCTCAATGATGTAATTGAGGAAGAGGTTTACATTGAACAACCACAATAATTTGAAGTCGAAAACAGAGCGACTCATGTATGCAAGTTGAAAAAAGATTTGTATGGAATAAAGTAAGCTCCTAGAGCTTGGTTTGGAAGAATAGATAGCTTCTTGACAAGAATGTGATTTACCAAGAGTAAAGCTGATCCTAGTGTTTATATGAATATTATGGATGATGAACCAGTCATACTATTGGTGTATGTGGATGATCTATTTCTGACTGGAAATGAGAAACATATCAAGGATTGCAAGAAGAAGCTAACTGAATAATTCGAGATGAAATATATTGAATTGATGCATTATTTCCTAGGGTTGGAAGTGTGGTAGATCCCAGAAGGAATATTTCTAAATCAAGGAAAGTATGCAGTAGAAATATTGAAAAGATTTTATATGTTGGATTGTAAGGCCATGGACACACCCGTGGACACCAAATTGAAGTTGTTTTCTGATGAGACATCCAAGCTAATGGGAATGAATCACTATAGATAGATTATTGGGTCATTAATGTATCTGACAAACACAAGGCCAGATATATGATTTGATGTGAACATCTTGAGATAGTATCTAGTTAAACCTAGACGGGTTAACTTGATAGATATAAAACATGTGATGATGTACCTAAAACATATGATTGATTTGGGACTATACTATGGGAGATATCATGACTATAAATTGTAAGGATATATGGATTTAGATTGGGTGGGAAGTGCCACAGATAGAAAGAGCACCTCAGGTGGATGTTATTTTTTGGGATCCTCCATGATCTCATGTTTTAGTAAGAAACAATCCAGTGTTGCTCTCAGTATGACTGACACAGAGTACATTGCAGCTTTCTCCGCTTGTTGTGAATCAATATGGATTCGAAACCTGATGTTAGGATTATTTGACATGGAGTTGGACATCACAATAATTCTCTGTGACAACCAGATTTGATAAATATCACAGAGAATATGGTGTTCCATGACAAATCGAATCGCATAGAAATCGATACTTTTATAGTAGGGATATGGTACAAAAGGGATCCATCAAGCTCTAGTATGTGAGTACCAATGAGCAAGTTGTTGATTTAGTGACCAAGCCTCTATATGGAGTGAAGTTTGAATACATCCGTGAAAATCTTGGTATAGTTTGAAAGGAAATTCCTCACAAGGAGGAATAGTGATGGGTCTACAAATGATGAAGATATGGACCTTCTTCGAAAAGGAATATCAAGCTGAATACATGAACCCTCCTCGGAAAAAGGTGGAGTAGGTTGATAATAAGGAACATCCTAGGAAAGGGGGAGTAATGATGATATTGACATCGATGATAGATGAAAGTGATGATAATGGTATAACAATTATTTGTGGATGATAGTATCCTCTCTTGAGGATGGTAGGTATAACATTGTCTTCATGAGAGTGGTGCTTACTAGCTAAGGCTATCCCTGCAGATTCTACTCTCACATGGAGAGTACTCACATTTACTTATGTACAATAGTATCCTCTCTTGAGGATGGTAGGTATAACAATCTGTTCATGAGAGTGGTCCTTACTAGCTAAGGATGGCCATGTACATATTATTATTGCATGGAGACTACCCACATTCAGTTATGGATACCATAGATTAAACACTCTATCAGGAGTGGTCCTAACCTCAGTGGTATGGATTCTCTACGATGTGTCCTCATGGATGACAAGATGTACATTGCATATGCAGTCAATATCTTCCTTTCAGAATATACTCTTGTATGGAGAGTATTCCTACATTCACATGTAGATGCCATAGAATAACACTTTCTTGGGAGTAGTCCTAAACTTAGTGGTATGGATGCTCTATGATGAGTCCTCATGGATGTTGTAGTTTAAAAATCAATTGGGAGTGGTCCTAACTTGTGTGGTATGGATGTTCTATGATGGTCGACATTGTGTATGCGATCAATATCTCCTCTCTAGACAATACACCTACTTGGAATTGTATGCAAACACCTAAGTGTAGATACCATGGTATAAAACTCACTTGGGATTAGTCCTAACATGTGTGGTATGGATGGTGTATGATGAGTCCTCATAGAATATAGGGACGACACTGGGTGTGGTTGAGATATACATTTAGTTGTATGTGATTCAGCTAATCAATTTCATGGATCACGTTGATGGAGGATTGCATCATCCTTGGACTCAGGTTCTAAAGTGATCGTGATTGATCATCTCACAAATAGATCATGTGTACTGCAGGTAGCGTGAAGGAAAAGGATCAAGTAGATCAAAGTACAACAGAAATGGGTCAAGTAATATCAAAGTACAACCGCAAAGGATTAAAAGAATCAAAGTACATCTTCAAACGATCAAAGTACTGCTGCAAAAAGGGCTGAAAGGATCAAATTATTAGAATTTGAATGCCATTTAGATATTCAAGCAGATAATTATAATAATTTTTGCAGTAAATGGAGAATGAAGATACTGTAACATCCCCGGTTTTGACCCCGATGCATTAAATATACATCATACATATATTGTAACGAACCATGGTGAGGAGGTAAAGCCAAAGGCCCCACCATTGATTTGGTTATGTTATGTTTTGTATTGGAATTGTCACCAATTGTATATCGGGACATACGGCACATATTAACATTGTGGAATCCTATAACTATGCATTTTCATTTAATAACTCCAACCAGCTATGTTCACTGCAACCAAATTGACAAGGGCATGATTTTCTAAGGATAAGGAGGGGGAATGTTAAACCTTTATCCCATGGGGGCAAAAATCCATGTGTCACCACCCTGTTTGTTTTGCTCACCTTCCCTTGTCCCATCAAACTACCACCTTTAATGTTTGCTGAATAGTTGAGGCAGTTATTGCTGGGAAGTGGTGGGTGGCAGGACTGTCAGTATTTGCCACACACTCACTCCACTAGCCGTCTCTCCACCTTCACATGGGTAAGGGAAACACCACTATGCCACACTCTCTCTCACCAGTTCTACTCATTCTCACGTAGAGACATTTTGCTTTGTTCACCTTCTTACTTGTAGGGGGTTCGGATGGTCTTTTCCACACAGAGCTGAGTTAAGATGGGTGTGATTTCTGGTTTGGGGTTTGTTCTCCCCTTTTCTCTTCGATTGCTAGTATTTGAGATGTTCACTTTCGTGAAGGAGATCATTTTCATTTCTCACCTATGTCAGACTATGCGATGCTTGGTTACTTCATCACTGAACCATGGTTGTTGTTCTCCTCTGATCTGCTGGGGTTGCTGTGAGTACCTATGTTGTGTGGGATGTGGCTTCATCCACATTTTGATTGGCTATGGTTTTTCCTTGTGATTTGGACTACCATAGGTTGTTGTGTGATCGTTTTGGCTACGACAGGGCCAAGAACGATTCAGGTTTCATTTCCCCTATCAAAGCTAAAATTGTTGGTTTTGCTGCATGCATGCAGTGGTTGATCTTTGGATGGTAATGGAGTGGTGATGAGGGTCTGATTTGCTTGAAAAACCTGGTGTGTTCGAAAACCACACCGATAGATCTAGAGGACTGTGTTTCTTGTCCACAACCCCTGAATAGCATTGGAAGGGATGACAGGGCCTGAGGGACTACGTTGCAGAGAAGGGATTGGTTTCCTTGTGTTGGGTATGTGTGGGTGTTCTAGAATTCAAGCTAGTTCTAGTGTAGGTGTCCCTAGCTCTTTTAGGAGCTCACCAGCTTAGAATTTAGCCTTTCCCATATCTTTGATGGCCTAATAAACCCAAATGTGTTGGCTTGGATGATCTGTTGTTTTCCTGATAAACCCAACTATGTTGGCTTGTCTGAACTGTGTATCCTCATTTTGTTGATTACCTTTGGCTATGTGTAATCTTGCTAGTTCCTTATTCCTTGGGGAATCATGCCTAGCTCAGGGGTGGTAGCGTTGCTGAGAGATGAAGGAGCATGCTATCATATCATTGGGTGGAACATTGCAGCGACATAGCTGGTTGCAGGATAGTTCTCATAAGATAAGTTTTCTTGATTAATCAGTTTTGCAATCGTATTTACCGTTAATGAATTCGGATGATGTACATAATCAGTGCTGAATTGTATATGAATGCATGTTGTTTTGCTTTCACTATGTATATGAATGATTAGTGCATCGTATTATGTTTTATGTTTTAAGTATCTTGGCCTCAATATTATGTGTATGTATGTTCATGATTATGGGGCTAGGTTCCTGTATGATTAGTGTAAAGTAGCATCCTATTTCCTGGTTAGAGGGTCGGGGACGTTACAAAATGTTTTTAGAGAAAAGGTTGTAGCATGGGCCTGAATGGGCCGTGAAATATTAGTTAGTAGAGGTAGGTTGCCTTCTACTAGCAAAAATCAGGAAAACTCTAAACTTCCAAAAAGAATTTTTTTTTAAGCGTGGGAACAATCAGCTTATCAAAAGACTAAGGGTGAAGCTCTTATGGTGTAGCGGCTCACCTAGTCGAAAGATCACTCGACGGTCCACGAAAATTGTGAAACTCCTCTAAGTGTTTTTTTGCTGTCGGTGAAAGATAGAGGACGTGGGAGCTACAGTTTCAACAAAGACCAGTTGAAGACCGTCGAAACGCTAGCTCCATTTAATCAAAAGGACATCTAAGGATTGAATGTCGGTGATTGGCGGAGATTAGATGAGGGAACCATCGATGAACTACATCAGAAAAAATTACCTGATTGTGCACCCACCGTTGCAGCAGTCTAAGACACTATCCACCCGATGGATATTGTTCCGACAACTGATGTGGTGGAAGACAAGGTAGAAAGTTCCCAAAAAAATTTCTAAGGCATGAGATCATCGACAATTGGAAAAGATTAACTATTGGGATTGTCGATGACTAGAAGATGGGATTGCCGATAAGTAGAGGATGAGGCTGCCGAAAGCTAGTGAAGTTGATCGATGAAACTTAGGGGAAGGAAGAGCCAATGCAAAGAAGAAAAATTTTGAAATTTTGTTTAATTGTTGAAAACCATCGACGAACGACAGAAGTTAGTTGATGAGACCACCGAGGTATGTCATCGAAAAATATTAGTTGTTCAAGCGTCTGTCATTGCCACTGTCTAGTGGACTAATATTCTAATGGATAGAGGCATCGACTGCCAATTCCATAGCTTCTAGTCACTCCAAGCATTGATCAAAAAAATTTAGTCAATGAGGCCATCGATTGGAAAAAATTTACGAATTGCGGCAGGCCACCGTTGCAGCTGCCCATGGAACTAACTGCCTGATGCCATAACAATTAGTGTTCCAATTTATGATATGCTATATTTGGAAAATCATAAGGGATGAAACTACCAACATAGCGGATCCATAGTGGTTAAACCGTCCGACGCCGCGGGTGCTAATTTCTTCGATCGCCAATAGGACGATGGCCCATGGAAGACACAGAAATTTCATTAGCTGTCGTTGCGGAAGTCTAGAGAACTAGCCGGCCGATGCATAGTGCACTCGATCCCTGATGAAGGTAGAAGGTATGAAATAGTGGAAAACATTAGCTGTTTGAACGCCGATGGATAGCACTTGGCACCACCGATGAAACTCGAAATCTTAGACCACTACAGGCCCGATACACTGGAGAAAGATAGATGGACGAATCACTGAAGTGTAGAGGAGAAAATTAGTGGTCCTGGCTATCGAAACAGTGAAATGTTAGTTGGGATGAGACCCGATAGGGAGAAGGAAATTTTGGGGTTTTTCAAAGAGATTTTCTCAGCAAATTTCAATCGTTTTTCAGGGGAATTTTGAGCAGACTGTCAGTGGATTACAGAGCTTAATAAGAAGAGAGAAAAATTTGTGTTTTAGCAAAATTGCTATTTTATGAATTTCCAAAAGAGGAAGGTAAGTAGTTATTATTTATTTTAATGATAAGCATCTAATAGTTTGCTACTAACATGTTTGCAGGATTATAGACACCTCCAAGAGCAGTATTCCAGGTAGAATAGTGTGGTAAAGAAAGATGTGGTTCAGTCATGAGAACCCATGATGGGTATGATGTTTGGGATTCCTACGAACATGCAAGAGATTTCATGGGGGAAAATGTTCATAATGGAAATGATGACATAGATTCTAATGGAAGGATATTCCAAGAGACACCATCAGATGTTGCAGCCACCATGAGAAGCTTGATTAAAGCCTAGGAAGAGCAGCATCAGTTGAATGCTACCATGTTGTAGAGTTTGATAGACTTGCAGAGAAAGATAGATTCTGGATGAGGTATAGCAAGACCAGAAGGCAGTAAGAGAAGCACTATGAGGAGGATAAGGACTTCCAATGGTTAATCTGACTTTGAATAATCCAGTGGAGATACAAGTTCATCTTCTTGTAAAAGGAAAAGAAGAAGACACCATAGGGATTGCTCTCAGGATGAATTTAAGAAGGCTAAACCTCCTACATTTGATGGTGAGATAAACACTGGACAAGAGGCTGAAGCTTGGCTTCTTGGGATAAATAAATACTTTCAATTGCAAGATTATTCAGTAAACATGAGGGCAAGAATTGCCATATTCAATCTAAATGAAGAGAATCCATCTAGTGGGAACACTTCAAGCAAGTAAAGAGGATTAGTGAAAGGATATTGAAGTGGAAACAGTTCAAGAAGTATTTCAGGTAGAAATACCTCTCTAACAGGCATTATGATGACAAGATTAAGGAGTTCCATAAGCTGAGATTGGGACGACAGACCATCGATGAATATGCAAACAAGTTCTTGGAATTGTTGAGGTATGTCCGGTACATCAGAGATTAAAAAGTGAAGGTCCAACACTTTCTGAGTGGATTGCCTCAGTCTTACAAATATAGAATTGAGTTTTATGAACCAACAACTCTTGATGAAGCCATAAGGAAGGCTAATTATTGCTAGGAGCAAAACAAAGGTAATCCTAATTAACATAAGGCATGGAAGGACAAGAAGAATGAGAAGTTTGACCAAAGACGGAAAGGTTTCAAACCTTCTAGATTCAGGAATCAACAGAAGCAACCATCCCAAGCTACGAGTAATCTAGTTGGAGTAATACGTGGAAATCCTAAAGATCCACCATAGAATAAAGGTCCACTCAAATGTTGGACATGTGAAGGACCCCACTTGCACAGATATTGTCCACTTGAGAATTAAAGTGCAAGGCTAGCTTATAAAATTCAAGAATTAGAAATAGTGGGTCAAGTAGCAAGGGAAATCCCTAGAATTTATGCAGCACTAGAGGACCACCAGGCAGATCACTAGTTAGCTGTGGTTGAAGTAGAAGGTAATATTGTTGAACAATCTGTTTCTATTTTGATTGATCTTTGTTCTACTCGTAGTTATATCACTCCTAGGGTAGTGGATATTTGTGCTTTTAAGAAGGTCAAGCATAGAAAATATTGGTTATTTCATCTAGCCACTGGGACTAAGAGAAAGATCAATGAAGTGGTAGAGAAATGTCCATTGGCTATGAATGGATTGATCACTTGTGTGGATCTGAATGTTCTACCACTTTGTTCCTATGATGTTCTCATTGGGATGGATTGGTTAGAAGCTCACCAAGTGAAGCTTGATTGTTATAGCAAGACTTTTGAATGCATAAATGAAGAAGGAAACCCAATAGTGGTGAAAGCTATTCCAAAGGTAATTTCAGTAAGACAAGTTTCAGGACTGCAATTGAAAAAGTTATGTAGGAAGGATTGCTAGTTGTATGTAGCTCATATTCTAGAACAAACAGGAGATGAAACTCCTAGGCTGGAAGACTATCAGGTGTTACACAAATTCAAATATCTATTTCCTAATGAGGTTCCAGGGCTTCCTCCAAAAAGGGACATTGATTTCACAATTGAACTTGTGCCAGGACTAGCACAAGTGTCCAAGAAACACTACAGGATCAGTACACCAGAGATGATAGAGTTGAAGATGCAATTGTAAGAGTTGTTGGAAAAGAAGTATATCCGACCGAGTGTGTCTCCTTAGGGATCATTGGTTCTATTTGTAAAGAAGAAAGATGGTACACTCCGATTGTTTATTGATTACAGATAGTTGAACAAGGTTACTGTGAAGAATAAATATCCTTTTCCTAGGATTGATGACCTCTTTGATCAGATGAGAGGAGAAAAGGTATTTTCCAAGATTGACTTGAGGTCTGGTTACCATCAGGTGAGGATCAAGGATGAAGACACTCATAAAACAACCTTCAGGACAAGGTATGGGCATTATGAGTTTTTGGTGGTACCATTTGGTTTCACAAATGCACCAGCTACATTTATGTGCCTTATGAATAGCGTCTTTAGCAGGTATTTGGACAAGTTTGTTCTGGTTTTCCTTGATGAAATTCTTGTTTATTCTAAGAATGAGGAGGAACATGAAGAGCATTTGAGATTGACATTGCAATTGCTCAGGGAGCATCATCTGTATGCAAAACTGAGCAAGTGTGACTTAAACTGAGATAGAATTCAGTATTTGGGTGACATTATCTCAAAGGAGAGTATATCAGTAGACCCTAAGAAGATTGAATCCATTATGGGTTGGCCTACTCCAAGTAATGTGACAGATGTAATATTTTTTATGGGACTTGCAGGATACTATAGGAGATTCATTGAGGGGTTTTCCAAGGTTGCATATGCCATCACTTCTTTGTAAAAGAAGGGGATAAAGTTTGAATTGACTTCAAAGTGTGAAGGAATTTTCCAGCAATTGAAGGATCTTCTCACCAGTGCACCAATCTTGAGAGTTGCAGATGCAGCGAAATATTTTGTGGTATGTACCAATGCATGCAGATAAGGGCTTGGAGGAGTACTTATGCAGGACAATCACGTGATATGTTATGAGTCAAGAAAGATGAATGAGCATGAGAAGAACTATGCCACTCATGATCTTGAGCTTACATCCATAGTAGATGCTCTCAAGATGTGGAGGAATTACTTGATGGGTAGAAGATTTGAACTCAAATAGATCACTGTGGACTGAAGTATTTGTTTGATCAGCCTACTCTGAATGCTAGGCAAGTGAGATGGATGGAATTTTTATGTGAGTTTGATTTCGAAATCAAGCACATAAATGGAAACGAAAATAAGGTAGTTGATGCACTTAGCAGGAAGATGCAAGAAATGCATGTGGCATCTCTTAGTATTTGCCAATCAAATTTGAGGCAACAGGTTGTTGATCATGTTGTTGGAGATGAATTGTATGAGTGGATAAAAGACAAATTGCAACAGCAAAGTCTTGAGAAGAGGTATGAGGGATATAAATTTGAAGAAGATGGACTTCTTACTTATAAAGTCAAAATTTATATTCCGAATATAGAAGATCTTAGGAGAGTTGTTGTGGATGAAATCCATGAAGCTCCATATTCTAGTCAACCAGGATATCAGAAGACAATTGATACAGCTAGAAAGTAGTTCTTTTGGCTAGGAATGAAAAAGGAAATGGACGAGTACATTTCAAGGTGCATGAAATGTCAACAGGTAAAGGTTGAAAATCAACATCCAGTAGGCTTGTTGTAACCTTTGCCAGTTCCATAATGGAAATGGGAAGTTATTTCCATGGATTTTATTACAGGATTGCCAATGACTTGGAGACATCACGATTCCATTATGGTTGTGGTAGACAAGTTGACAAGGGCAGCACATTTTATACCGGTGAAGTCTATGTATAATACTAATGACATTGCAAAGATCTTCATGAAGGATATTTTCAATTTGCATGGATTACTGAAGGCAATAGTATCTAACAGAGATGTCAAGTTCACCTCCAATTTCTGGAAGGGGTTGTTTGCAGATTTGGGTACAAAGCTAAACTTCAGCACTGCATACCATCCTCAGACAGATGGGCAGACAAAGAGAGTTAATTAGGTGCTTGAAAATATGCTTCGCATGTACGTGATGGAAAAACCAACCAAGTGGAAAGATTACTTACACTTGGTAGAAGTTTCTTATAACAATGGACAACATGCATCCTTGGGGATGAGTCCGTATGAAGATTTGTATGGAAGAATGTGTAGGACACTAGTGACTTGGTATAATCTAGTGAGTAGGATTGTGCTTGGACCAGAATTGCTTAAATAAATGGAGCAAGAGGTTGTAAAGATCAGGCAGAATTTGAAAACAGCATAAGATAGATAGAAAAGCTATGCAGATAAGCATAGGAAGAACAAAGAGTTCAATGTTGGGGATCATGTGTACCTCAAAGTGAGGGAAAATAAGAGTTCCTTGAAGCTTGGGAGTTGTTCCAAGCTGTCACCAAGATATTGTGGGCTGTTTGAAGTTCTTACAAGAATAGGGCCTGTTGCATATAAACTTGCATTGCCTGCTAGTACTAGAGATCATAATTTTTTTCATGCGTCCTTGCTTAAGAAATATGTACATGATCCTAACAATGTGGTAAATTGGGATGTGATTCAGGTGGAACCTGAGGGAGAGTTCCAAATCGAGCCAATACGTATCCTCGACAGGAAGGTCACAATGCTTCAGAACAAAGCCATAAGGCAGGTAAAGGTGCAATGGGAGCACTACGGACTTGAAGAGGCTACGTGGTAGCTAGAGGATGCCATGCGGTTGGCACATCCATTTTTGTTCAATTATGTGGAACACTGAGCCGATACTAGTGTAACATTTTGTTCAATTTTGTAAAGCACTGAGGATAGTGCTATTGAAGGGGGAGCAGAATGTAACATCCCCAGTTTTGACCCCGATGCATTAAATATAAATGATACATATATTGTAAAGAATCATGGTGAGGAGATAAAGCCGAAGGCCCTACCATCGATTTGTTTATGTTATGTTTTCGATTGGAATTGTCATCGATGGTATATCAGGACATACGACACATATTAACATTGTGTCATCCTGTAACTATGCATTTTAATTTAATAACTCCAACCACTTATGTTCACTGCAACCAAATTGAAAAGGGCATGATTTTCTAAGGATAACGAGGGGGAATGTTAAATGTTGATTCCATGGGGAGAAAAGCCATGTGTCACCACCTTGTTTGTTTTTCTCACCTTCCCTTGTCCCATCCATATACCACCTTTAATGTCTACTGAGTAGTTGACCCAGTTATTGCTGGGAAGTGGTGGGTGGCAGGACTATCATTCTTTGCCACACACTCACTCCGCTAGTCATCTCTCCACCTTTACGTGGGTAAGGGAAACACCACTATGCCACTATCTCTCTCGTTGGTTCTGCTCATTATCACATGGATATGTTTTTCTCTGTTCACAGATCAGATGGTCTTTCTCATGCTGAGCTGAGTTAAGAAGGGTGCAATTTATGGTTTGGGGTTCGTTATCCCCTTTTCTCTTTGATTTCTAGTCTGTTAGATGTTTACTCTCGCATAGGAGATCGTTTTTATTTCTCACCATTGTTAGACTGTGCGATGCTTGGTTACTTCATCACTAAACCGCGGTTGTTGTTCTCCTCTGATCTGTTGGGGTTGCTGTGAGTACCTACATTGTGTGGGCTGTGGCTTCATCCACATTTTGATTGGATATGGTTTTTCCTTATGATTTGGACTAGCGTAGGTTGCTATGTAATCATTTTGTCCACGATAGGGCCAAGAACAATTCAGGTTTCATTTCCCCTATCAAAGCTGAAATTGTTGGTTTTTCTACATACATGTAGTGGTTGGTCTTCAGATGGTAATTGAGTGGTGATGAAGGTCTTATTTGCTTGAAAAACCTGGTGTGTTCGGGAACCACATAGCTAGAGCTAGAGGACTGGATTTCTTCTCCACAACCCCTGAATAGCACTGGAAGGGAGGTCAGGGCCTGAGGGACTGCATTGCAGATAAAGGACCGGTTTCCTTCTATTGGGTATGTGTGGGTGTTCTAGAAGTCGTCCTAGTTCTAGTGTAGGTGTCCCTAGCTCTTTCAGTAGCTCACCAGCTTAGCATTTATCCTTTCCTAGCTCCTGGATGGCCTGATAAACCCAACTGTGTTGTCTTGGCTGATCTGTTGTTCTCCTGATAAACCCAACTGTGTTGTCTTGGCTGATCTGTTGTTCTCCTGATAAACCCAACTGTGTTGTCTTGGATGAGCTGTGTATCCTCGTTCTGTTGATTACCTTTGGCTATGTGTAACCCTGATATTTCCTTATTTCTTGGGGAATCATGCCCAGCTTGGGAGTGGCAGCGTTGCTGAGAGATTAAGGAGCACACTAGCCTATGGTTGGGTGGAACGTTGCAGTGACATAGATGGTTGCGGGACAGTTCTCATAAGATAACTATTCTTGATTAATCAGTTTTGCAATCGTATTTAACATTATTGAATTATGATGATGTACATAATGAGTGTTGAATTGTATATGAATGCATGTTGTTTTGCTTCCGCTATGTATATGAATGATTAGTGCATCGTAGTATGTTTTATGTTTTAAGTATCTTGGCCTCAACATTATGTGTATGTATGTTCATGATTATCGGGCTAGATTCCCATATGATTGGTATAAAGTAGCATCCACTTTCTCGGTCGGAGGGTCGGGGACATTATAGATACAAACTAAAAAAAACAAACCACACAAGAAACAGACAAGTATTTCTCAAAAATTTACAGTATCATTCACAAATAATAATATCTGGTGTTACAATAGTTTACATAGGAAAATAATTCGGATCCATTAGGTAGCAATTCGAAGCTATCCACTGGATTTAACTGTATCTAACTGACCATCTAACTCATGGTGTCAATCAGTATCATATTCCAATAGATAAACTCCTAGATGTCCAACAACTCAATCAATCAATGATAGCTAGTTAATTCAGTGCAACTGAGTGTGGTAGGTGGGAAAAGTTGCCTACTCCACATGTAGCCATGCATTAGCCATGAAAATATTGCGCTAGCTAACTAATTGTGAACTAACCAAAATTAAATGGGGCCTAACTAATACTAACTCTTACTAACTCCAACTAACTAAAGTAGGTTGGTGTCGGGACTCTAAGTGGCTCCTAAAATGTCAAGATTTGTCTAGGAGGCGCCCAAACTAATGCATGCACATGCAGTAAGTGGAATTTAACCTCTAGCAGCGTTCCCCACACTCAAGTGACTAGTACATGTGGCCCCATTAGGCCAAGTGGACCCAATGGTAATAGCAGACCCAATTAATTAATTAAGGTTTCTAATTTAGGATAATTAATCTAATAGACAATATGGTCAAGAAAGGATTAATAATCCTAACACCCCCCTTGAATCATAAATTGGAAAACTATGGGCCCTAGTAACAAGATCATAGTCCACCCAAATACAATCTAAAATATAGTAAATAATTTTTCTTAAAACAACTGAGGAAACATGGGAAAACCTCATGGGAAACCCCTCCCCTCAAAATAAGCAGAAACACAAATTTTGAAAAAACTTGTGAAAATTTATGTTGCTATTTGAAGTACTATGCATCAGCAGTATCTTGGTTCTTCTATCAAGGTGAACCCATGAATAGAATCAAAGTGCTTATGTATGGAGGAATATTCCTCTTTGGAAGAAGAATAACATGCTCACTATGAATCAGAAATATAAACAACTGCACGGTGAAAACTAGACCAATGTAGAGCAACTAAAATAAACTGATGAGAGAGAAAACGTTGTTGATAATTCGAACCATGTGAGGAAAACCCAATAATATGATATATTTCAAACTTTAACAGCAAATAATTAGTGGTGAAATAATCCGCAATTGTTAGGATCAAGTGTCTAGGCAGATGCAGGATGTCTTCCTCTTTACTAGTTCTATGAGGGGATGAGAATGTGATCAAAGGTAGAGAAGCCTTGGGACTGTGGAGAGAGAATTATTGAGATCCATATTATAATATTGCTTCAAAAATAACCAATAATTTACAAAATATAATATCAGCAAACTCATAAGAGAGAACTAACATCGAATCCTCAACATGAATATTTAAGGAGACTTGCAGTGCTTGATTTGTCACACCAAAATTGATGAAATCTGCTACAAGCAATACTGTAAGCTCTTGAATCTTAAAACCTGAACCAAATATTATTATATCAGAAAATAAATAATATATAAATAGGTTCATATCAGATCCAAAACTATGAAGTGAAATCAAATCTTGAGCAACAATTTTGAAGGATACTTGCGGTACTTGATTTGTCACACCAAAATTGATGAAACCAGCTACAAGTAGTACTGAAATCTCATGAAACTGAAATATTGAAACAAGTAATATAATATCATGTCCAAATAGGATCATATCATATCCAATAAATTTCTCATCATATCTAATATTTTGCTCCACCGAGATGGTAGATGCACAATTTTCTCTTTCTTCAAAATTTTGAATATTGGTGCATGCAATCATGTAAGAATTTGCTGGAAGCTCAAGATCAATGAGAGTGTTTGAATCACTCCTACAATATGAAATTATTTCCAAAATATCCAGATATTTACAAAATATGATATCAACAAACTCATGAGATAAAACTGACATCAAATCCCCAGCAGAACTTTTGAAAGAGATTTTTAGTACTTGTTTCTTCACACCAAAATTGATGAGAATAGATACAAGTTGTATTGAAATATATTGGACCCTAGAAGCAAGTAATATTAGATAATATCCAAATAAAATCATATCATATCCAATAAATTCAATATCATATCCAAGAGTGTAGTCCACCGAGATGGTAGATGCACAGTTTTCCCCTTCTTCAAAACCCTGAGTATCAGTGCATGTAATCATGTAGGAATTTGTTGGAATCTCTAGATCAATGAGAGTGAATGGATAAATCCTGAAATCTGATATTATTTCAAAAATACAGAAATAATTAATTATCTACACACCATAAACATCATTAGATATGGATAAATCAAATTCATCACCCTTCCCTGGAGAAATCACTGGTAAACAATGCACATAATTTAAAATAGAAGAATCGCTGGAGAAATTTTGCATAGAATGGAAGGAGAGATTTTATTCAACAATAGAGATTTGAATGTCTTCTTCTAGATCAACCACACAAGGATATGAGATATCATATATCTCATACACTCCGAAGCAGCGGGAGAAGGAGTCACTCCAAGGAGACTTTCTTCATTTCGAATTGACTGTGAGGAAAATTATGCTTCTTCTTCATCTTGAACAACTTCATCAGTGAGAGTACAGGATGATACTTTTGAGTAAAGGAATATTGTGGTTCTAAATGTGCTCCCAAAATTTCTATAAATATCCTCATTGTCCTTCCCAAAGGTTCTATTCAATTATGTCCAGAGATCCTTTGGATATTCTGCAAACTCAATAAGGTATCCCAAGCTTGGAGACTTTCAAAAAGCCATGCCTATTGTTCCAAAAGATCTATCACCGTCATTTATCAATTCATTCTAATCTTTATAATAATATTTACCAAGTCCAATAGATATGTCATAGAGACCTTGTCTCTTCAGATATGCAATCATATTCAAATTCCATTTTGAATATCTTGTGGATGGAGTAAGAAGAGGAACTGATAATATCGAACCCATATGAAGTTGAAACCGTAAAATATCACTGAAAAGCACTAAAACATATTTTAACTATTAGAATCATGATTTTCCTATCGACATGAACATATTTTCTGGGTCCTTCACGCTCTCTCCACTGCTCTAAATAAATCTAGAGCTAGAAAATCATCATAGGGGACTTCTATGGAAACCCAACTGCTACTGTTGTTCGATGGGGAGAAAAAAACATGAAACCTACCTGAGAAGGATCTGATACCATATTAGAATTTGAATTCCATTTAGATATTCAAACAGATATTCTAATAATGCTTGTATTAAATGGAGAATGAAGATACAAATTGAACAAAACAAAGCACACAGGAAACATACAAGCATTGCTTAGGAATTTACAATATCATTCACAAATAATAATATCCGGTGTTACAATAGATTACATAGGAAAATGAATCGAATGCATTAGGTAGAAATTCAAATCTATCCATCGGATCTGACTATATCTAACTGACCATCTAACTCATGGTCTCTCAATCAATATCGGAGTCCAATAGATCGACTCCCAGATGTCCAATAACTCAATCAATAATTGATAGCTAGTTAACTAAGTGCAACTGATTGTGGTAGGTGGGAAAAGGTGCCTAATCCACATGTAGCCATGCATTAGCCATGCAAAGTTTACACTAGCTAACTAATTTTGAACTAAATGAAAGTAACTAGGGGATAACTAAGACTGACTAGTACTAACTCCAACTAACTAAAGTAGGTTGGTGTCGGGACTGCCAGTGGCTCCTAAAATGTAGGGATTGGTATAGGAAGCACAAAAACCGATGCATGCACATGCAGTAAGTGGCATTTAAACTCTAGCAGTGTTCCCCACACTTCAGTGACTGGTACATGTGGCCCTTGTAGGCCAAGTGGACCAAATAGTACTAGTGGACCCAATTAATTAATTAAGGTTCCTAAGATAAGCTAAACAATATAATAGACAATATGGTCAAGGGAGGATTAATAATCCTAACACAAAGTTCTTCTACAAGAATCAAGAAGATCATAAGGCTACTGCAAAAGATCGAAAGTGTTGTTGCAAAGGATTGAGAAGATCGAAGTGCTATTGCAAATGCTCAAGAAGATCGAAGTGCTACTGCAAAGGATCAATAAGATCGAAGTGCTGCTGTAAAGGATCAAGAAGATCGAAGTGCTGGTGCAAAGGATCAAGAAGATAGAAGTGCTACTGCAAAGAATCAAAGTACTACAAAGAATCAAGAATATCAAAGTGTTACTACAAAGGATCGAAATATCGAAGCATTGCTACAAAAAGGATCAAGTGATCATGTGATACAGAAGATGAAGAGTAACTGTTTTAGTTAATGATTGTGAAAACTTCCTTTGACATATAGATGTATTACCTCGATGTACTATTATAAGTATTGTCTCTCTATTCTCCTATAGTCTATAATGATGTTGTCAGTAGAATAGCCTTCTCGTTAAGGGGGAGTGTTGAAATATTGTAACTGCAAAGGATATTCTAAATGTATTTTACTGATGTAACACAATGGAGATGTTATTATTCCTCCATAGGGGTGGTGCTATTGTATTTAGTCATCATAGATTAATAAGCTAAAGCCTCCACCTATGTCAGTGATGCAGGAGCATTAGATCTCAAGGCCAACTACTAAATTTCTGCTCAGACCCTAAGGTCTTGACATCTACCCAAGGATGGGTTTATTGTAAAAACATTGTAAATATTATGTACAAGAGTTTCTTTTCCTAGAAAGTCTAGATATGATAAAATATCTGATAGCGGTCAATAGACGATGAGTCATTTTGCTGAGTCATAGCCTATTAGTAGTGTGAGAATCATTTCGAATCATGAATTCCTGCGTGGAGATCAAGCTGTAGTTGGTTTTGTTAAGACATGGACATTTCATCATGCGTAGTAGTGATTTGTTTTGATTGCAGCACCACTCAGAGTAGGAGTTAACAATTTAGGTTAAATAGTAATATTAGAGAAGTAGAGCGGGTTCAGCCTTTCAGTGTGAGGATTGCAAGTTCCAGAGAAGAGAACAGACCTGTGTTTAGTTCTACTTGTAAATATTTTGAGAAGAATGAAGGAGAGACCGGTTGTATGAGTTTTCCTTTATTGCTTAATAGAAGGATTAGTCATGTGTTTTGAAGTGTTGATAGCCTAGATGCATGTATGATAAATGATTTAGACTGTGTGTCTATGTAGAGTTGACTTCGATGATTTACTAAACATATGTGTATTTCATTGAAATATTATTGATTCAATTATTAAATAGTTGAAATAGAGTGTAGATGAATGCATAAGAGTGATAGGATAAATAATCGATGAGATGCATGCTGTATTAGTCGTTCCATGATCAATTGACGAAACCCGTAGATTCTCTGTCATTAACAAGTTTTGCAGAGAGTGAATGATGGAGATTGAGTCTGTAGATCAAGATCTGATGGTCCAGAAGAATCTCATAAGAAAAGTTGCAAGGAAGTTAACAGATCCACAAATATCTGAGAATTCCGCTTCAAAAAGAAGATCAACGGTCGGAGTGAAGGCCACAAAGATATGACGGCTAGGCTAATTACGAGGGAAGAATTGCGGGGAGGAAGTTGCGGGGGAGAAAATTTGGAAAGTTATCATCTTGCATTTGCAACCCAATTTTGGGAAGACCATTGTGGAAAGAAATTTGCGAAGTAGGACTTTGGGTATTTTGAGATCCCGCATCCCGCAACCTAACAACGGTAACTCCATTGCGAAAACAAAGTGTCAGAACGACGATGGTGTTGGGATTAGGGTAGACTTGGGTTCTATACTTTTGTCTTCGCACCAACAAAAGACCCACAGTGTTGGGCCTTTTAGAAACAACCAGCGAATAGGTTGCAGTCTCACCTGAAACAGCTATGGGGTGCTGCAGAATCAGGTTTCTGCAAGCAGAAGAGGGATATTATTGTACCTTTAACCTTTGACAAATAATAATTGTACAATAAAGAGCTTCAAAATTCACTATTATAGCTTTGTAGATAGATAAACAAACAATGTTTTGCTTAACCCTTAACTGGGAATTCACAACAAAGTTAGTAACTAGCAGTGATCTTACTTAACAGTTATCTACTTTATCAATGCATAAAAGAACATAACAGACACAACACAAAAGAACCACAACACAAGATATAATGTGGTTCACCCCCATTGTAGGGGCTACATCCATAGAATTGTGCTTTATTCAACTCTTTACAACAACCACGGTTTTGATCTGCGCACTCAGCTGCAGATACCTTCAATTCCTCAAGGCTGCGCACACAACTGTAGTTCTTCTTTATCACCAAAAACCCTCTGTGCACACAGCTGCAGAGGTTGTCCATGCACATAGCTGGGACTTAACCTTTCTTACAAAACTAGGCCTTAGCTTCGCATCAAATCCTTTTACATCAAAAGCCTAACCTGACTCTTTTACAAATGTGCTTATTTATACAAGTGCACTTATTACAAAACCATGGGCTTAAACCATGGGCTAATTACAAAAAGAGGGCTTTGACTCAACCCCGACACCCCTAAGACTATTTTGAGGCGCAAGTCTGCTTACAAGCTTCCACAAAAACCATGGAGTTTACCAAAGTTAAGGACCGTTGAGGTGCCCGCCCCAACAAGACCCTAAGACTCACCAGTGTCCCTCTCGGGACACTCTACTGCTTTTCTGGTGGTAGAACTTTGTTGGTGAAGATAGTGAACTGCTTGTTGAGTTCATGCATGATATTGTCGGCTACTTGCTCCTTTTCCACCAACTCCTGCAACGTTGCTGCTGATGTTTCGCTGGCCTTTTCCTGTGCAAATGCATCATTCTCCTTTAGAACTTTAAGCTGGCTATCCGCAGCAGTACTCAAATCCAAGGCTTCGTTGACAAGGGGATGCATAGAATTTTCCAGCAGTGTTTCTTTAGTTCTATACGACTCAATTTACTGCTGGAGTTCCTTGCTTTGCTTTAGCTTGAGCATTTTCTACATAGGAGGCAGAGTCTTAATTTCCACTTTCACTGCATCCAACTCTGTCTGTCACTACTTTATGGTTTCTTGCAGTTGTTCTACTTCAAGATGTTCCTATATTTTTGTCCAGGCATCGACACTTTCCTCTAACAGTTTGGCTTCACTGCCCACAAGATTAGAGATATTCGCTACTGAAGCCTGAATATCTCTGCGACGCTGCTCCCTGACCTCTGCTGGGTTCTCCAGCGTGATGTGGAGTTGAAGCTCCGCAATCTGAGCCTCATGTTCTGCTTTGATCTTCTCTATTTCACTGCAGGACTATTGTGCGTAGTCTTTGAGCTTGGCTATTATTTTCTCTGGCTCTTCCTCCAGCTGTACGTCGAAGTCGGGGAGACTTCGACACACCTCATCCAAAACTCGCACCAGTGTAGCCTGCTTATGTTTTGCATCCCTCTTTCTCTGCTCTGCTTCATCAAACTGTACTGCGAGGCTTGCATTCTGCTTCATGGTATTTTCCAACTACATTTGTGAGTAGTGGTCTCGTGCTTGGATTTCCTTCATGATCGCAAATTGACAGAGATGCAGCTCCGTCATGGACATCTTAGTGTAATCTATTTCAACTGTCATGCTCATCTGTGAGCGGGATGCTACATCAGTTATAGTGAGGGCTGCACTTGACACTTGGCCTTTGTTGTCTCTAGCTGGCCATTGTCTTGTGTTTGGTTGTGCACTTACTGGGGTACTACTTGCTGTAGCGCCAGTCGCCGATTTTTCTGCTAACTCCTTGAGCTCTGAAATCCGTTGTGCTACGCTGGTGACGGTAGAAAGATGCGTAGCTACAAATTCTGACCATTTCTTGGTGAGAGATTCTATGGAATTTGACAGAGCCTAATCAAGCTCCTCACTTGTCAGGCCAGGCTCTTCGTCGATATTCTTGTCCTTCGACGCCTTTGTTTTCTTTCAGTACTTCGGCTTAGTCACTTCTTCTGCGTCTGGTGACTTGCGCTTATCTGGCCGATTAGGGTCTGAGACGGTTTTGACAGATTCTTCCTCTTCTTCATCAACTCCACTATCTCCACCCTGGTCACCTTCACTCTGCTACGACGCACTCTATTCTGTACTATCCTCTAGTGGGTTTTGCTACTGTGTCTGACTAGGCCCTGCGTCCACATTAGTAACTGGAGGGACTGGAATGTTGGGCTTTGTCCCTGCATCCTTCATCCATTCAGCCGGCCATTTCTGAACTACTGCGAAGATGTCTTTCTTGGTCACCATGTATGGCAACTTCCAACATGCATGTTTCTTATCTGCACGAGCCTGGATGAAGAGATTGTGCATGTCGGCCCTGAAGTTAGACACTCCATCATACTGAGAGAATATCTCATTACTGATCCGTTGTGTCTTCATAATCTCATATGAGATACTCATCATATAAAAGGAAAACACATAGTTCGTCATTTGCTGGGATGCTTTGTCCTGCGACACCCAAAGGGATGTGTACCGTGCTGCGCCAGGCATGCTAGGAGGCACAGCAAAAAACTGTGCCTCCGTAGGTTCTTTCCATCCTATCAGTACGATAAGAATCATCAGCCATGAGTAGTGAAATGGTCTACCTTTCTCCTGCGCATCACAGGCATCTTCAAGGAATTCCTTCGCAATGTACGCTGCCCAGTTGTAACTGTAGCTTTCGGCATAGTTCATAGCAAGACTGACAACCGGGGAAGGCACTTCATTTGGTATACACTTCCTCATTAGCTTGCATGCTAAGAGTTCAGCTGCGAATCGAATGTTCTGTTTCCCAATTTTTGAAGTTTGATACCCTCGCTTTCCTTTCGTCAGGCTGAAGCGGTCCTTCATGCTCTATGCCAACTTCGTATCTTTGTGTTTTGAAAGAAATTCGATTCCAGGGTCAGACCCTTCTTTTGGAAAGCCTGTGATCCTATGAATCAGTTCTCCCTTAATAGGAATTCACTGGTCTCCTATCCATAGGTGCCCGATCATGCACTAATGCCAAGAGCTGCTTGACCACTATGGTGACCTGTGTGCTGCGACCAAAGTGGGGAACATCGAGCATCTTCAACAAACTAGCTCTATCCAAGCCAGCAGCCCACTGTTTTACTTCTATTAATGTCGCTCTAGTCTTCGGATATTTGACGAAATGCAAGTATGTTCCCGATGCTAACTATGGAAACTTCCCATGATCATTTATGTCATGGTCTGCATACTTGATCCAGTCGATTTTCCCTATCATGGTTTCGACCAGCTGCACATTCGGTGGCAGCGAAGGGGTGCGTAATGTGAACTTCTTTGTCCGCCGAGGTAGCTGAACTCCTAGTCGAACAGGCTAGAGATATGGTGGACGCGGCGGGGCCATGTTCTCACCCCGTTCAGGTGGGATCTCTGCTGAACCAGACAGATTCATCTCTGGATCCTTCGGTGTTTTCCCTGTTTGCTTGTGTTTGTCTTTATTCCACTTAGAGCATACTTCTAGTTTGAACTTTTTCCTGGTAGATCGTGTCTGCATCGGCTGAGTCAGTGCTGGGGGAATTTCTTCGGGAGGTGGAGATGCAGGAGGGGTGCCCATAAGGTTCTGCAGACCCCTCTGCTCAAATTCTTGCAACAATTCCTGGACTTCGCGCTCAATAGACATGGAATTCACTATAGAACTAAAAAAAATACATAATGCTGGGGTCGAAGGTCTGGGTGTCTCCTTATAGAATCCAATGACCAAGTTCTGCAATAACTGTGCATTAAAGACACCAAATCTGGTAGATTTTGTCCAAACAGTGCTAGATTTTCCAAAAATCTTGTCATTATAAGCAGTTAATCAAGTTAACATACCGGTGCCGCCAATTTTGATTTTGTTCAACAGTCGGATTTTAATTTTCGATACATATTTCCTCATTCGGCACACCCAGTAGTTTTGGCTGCACCACAATAAGGACATTCGGTACTTGCTGACCCTAACTTCAATAGAGCTTCGAACTTTGACCCACGACAGAATGTCTTCCATAGCCTCAATGATTCCTTTCTTTTCCGAGAACTTTGTCGAAAATAAATCCTGATACTCATGGAGAAGTTGGGTCACCTTTCTCGCAATTTCTCCTTCCCAATAATCTCCAATGGTAACGTACTTGGGCTGTTCTACTGACTCAATGTTTACTGTCCTTGTCTTCAATGGCTGAGTCACTTCAGGTTCTTCGACTGCTGGTCTGTGTACTTCACAGTGTCCTTCTGACTCAGGAATGTTAATGTTGCATGGATCGTCATCCTCATCAATTATGAGGTTATAACATTCTACTGCATTAGCTTCTTGTGCCTTCCAATCAGGTTGGTACTCTGCTATTTCTTTATCATCAAACACTTTAGTATGGATCAACCTAACAGCTGCGTCCAAAGCAGGACAAACCTCATTAATAGAAAATGTCAGCAAAAAACTATCAACAAGACTATCCTAATTTACAGTACCATGGTGAAGCTCGACTTCCGCATACCAGTTCTTTGCTATAGGTTCTAGAGTATGCACAAACCTATGTACCCATTCTTCACAAGGTACACACTTCCAGGCTTCGTAGCATTGCTCCAAATGTTCTTGAGGGCTAGTCTTACCATTAAACCTGCTTCGTACCTCCTGAGGTTGATCCATAAATCTCAGGAAAAGGGACTTTTGGCACACTTCTCAACTATGAATGTACTTTTTATGACCATTCCACCATCTGGCTGTTGTGGCTCTAAATGCTGAGTCTAGAGTCTCCATTTTCTGTGAGTTGGGTACCTACTCTAAGAAGTGTATAATAAAATCTGTTGGGTCTCTCAAGCCATCAAAGGTAGGCAAATCTCTTGTCTGTGAACGAATCCATCTAAGAGACTTGGTAATTCTGGCACATCGATGTCCATGTAGCTCATAGAGTCTATTTTTCCAATTCTCTAGACCTTCATCTGAATCAGTCATGCAGGAGCTGTCACACTACCAATCCATGATACCTTCGGCAATAGGGTCAACATAATCTTCTTCCTTAATTGTGATGTTGTAGATATGATCCAAAACATCCTCATCTTCATCTCTGAGTGGTTCTATGTACCTTTCTCCTTGAGATGGGTCCAGTGGTACTATGACTCTCAAACCTTTCCCTTCGAAAGTCATTTGTCTCTTCTTAAGGTTAATGACTGTAGCATTGTCTATTGCCCATTGAATTCCTAGCAAGGCTGGATAGGGATTGCTATCATCAATTATCTCAATGAATTCAAATTCTACTAAAGTATTGACCCCATCAATATCTACTGGGACACTAGGGAATCTTCCTAGGGGCACAATCTTCTGTTGATTGGCTAATCTTAACTGTATAGGGGACCAATCAAGGGTAGGTTTTCCCATTTGTTCCCATGTCTGCTTAGTTAGGACATTTACTTCTGATCCTAGGTCCAGGATGACATCAGTCATGTCATACTCTCCTATCTGAGCATGCAATCTCATTTCTCTTCTAGTTCGTCTGACTCTATTAACAGTTTTTTCCTTACTAGAGCTTCGTTGAGGTTCGCAAGAAGCAATAACTTTCTCTAACTCATTTAAAGCATTCTGATTTCTTAAGAGTTTCATGCAACTCTGCAAAAATGAAGACAGTGTACTTACTTTATCCATCGAAGCTTCTTGAGACTGTACCTACTGGTGAGGCTGTTGCGCAGGTGCTACTAATGTGCTCGGATCAACAAAGTCTTTTTCGGCTTCCATAAAGGTCTCTTTTTCTCTTTCCACATAGAAGGTTGGAATTTTCTCTGGGGCCTTACGAACCCAAGCTTCGACAGGCTATTTTTCCTTAGGCTGTACATGCGTCGTAGCTCCACTCCTGGTAACAACGTTAATGGCTGGGATAGGTCTTTATTCCATAGAAATCATATGAATATTCTGAGTGGGAGCGCTATTTATTTCTTTTATTTTAGCTATCAACTGCGGGAATTGCTCAATGACATGATCTACTGCTCTGCAATATCGACATGTAATAGTTGGTTTCGACAATCGTGAGCTACATGTCCTGCCTGATTACAGTTATAGCAAACAACTTGGCCTCGACCTCGTCTGGCCGTACCACCACGACCATGACCTCCAAAAGTACCTCGACCTCTGCAGTAACCATATCGATCATTGCCTTGTGCATCATTTTGTACCCTATAAGCATCATAGGTACGCTCTCTCATGAGGTCAAAACTGTGACACTCCTCTTCATTGTGTCCCACTGACTTACAGAACTTTCAATAAGGATTCCAATGGTGAAACTAACTTGATCTAGAATAACTTTGAAACTCTGATCAAAGCCCCAAACTGATTCTCCTCACCTCTGCTGGATCTCTTTTAGCTCAGTGATACACTATGACTCTGACTTAGGCTTCTTGAACTCTTTGATCATGGTTGTTTTAATATCGGCCGAGACATGATTCTGGGTAATGGATAACTTCATGAACCAGGTCAAATCTCGGTCTCGAAAAGAAGTAACCAGCTGTGCTCTTCTTATATCTTGATCCAAGATGTTCTTAGTAGTCCACACTGCTTCACATAAAAACCAAAACTGTTTTGGATCCTCTAATCCAGTTCCTTTGAAAACATGGAGCTTAATATCATCATTCATGTGGGACATAGAATATATAGGGGGGATGGAGGGGGGCTGGTAGTAGGCGGGGGGGAACTTACTGGGGTAGACTGACTTGCGACATGAATACTCGGGCTAGGGTTACTTTCAGACTGCAACGGGTTCTTAGGGATAATAGATCTTTGCTGTGGGGTTACCGGAGGGTTTCCAACAGAAGGGGTTTCTTCGAGCTCTGAGTCGGCTGGACTTATATGGGTATACTCGATAGTCTGACCTAGGGTATAGGATCCAAAATTTCTCTTTTACCTTTTTCCACTTCGCAGCAAACCACTTTGCTCGTCGAAGTCACTTTCACTTGCAAACATAGGTTAGTACTACTAAATCTAACAGTCTGATTCAATGAGCAATATACATTTTCCAGCCAATAACATTTTAATTCTCAAACTAAATGAATTCAATTACTTACCCCTTGGTCCTTTGAAAAATTGTCGTTCGGCTTCGCTGAAGGAAGTACTTGTGTCAATGGCGAACTCCATCACAAATTCTTCAATGGTTCGCGTTGTCCAAAAATCAACAAGTCAGGATATCTCGTTGTTCACCCTTTTCAATATATTAATTCTTGCGGGAGTCCAATTAGAAAACTGACCTTCTTGGAAGTTCGTCTTTTTCTTGGCCAACCTAGATAACCACTGGTGCAAATCTATGTGGATACTACCAAAGAAAATTTCATAAACATCAGAAAAAACATACCTTTGTAAAAAGTCGTCTGAACTATGGCGCAGATCTTTGTTCTCTTGTTCAACAAATTGCAGATAAGTCTCTTCAATCCAATCACCGATTTATTTCACTGAGGGTCTCCAAAACATAGCCATCCAGGTACGACGTAAATATCTCTTGAGCAGATACTGAGTACAACCGAAAATGGAACCAATTTGTTGGGCTTAGGGTATACCCAGGTTCTATACTTTTGTCTTCGCACCAACAAAAGACCCACAGTGTTGGCCCTTTCGACAACAACCTGCGAACAGGTTGCAGTCTCACCCGAAACAACTATGGGGTGCCGCAGAATCAGGTTTTTGCAAGCAAAAGAGGGATATTACTGTACCTTTATCCTTTAATAAATAATAATAGTACAATACAGAGCTTCGACATTCACTTATATAGCTTCGCAGATAGATAAACAAACAGTGTCCTGTTTAACCCTTAACTGGGAATTCACAGCGAAGTTAGTAATTAGCAGTGATCTTACTTATCAGTTATCTACTTTATCAATGCATAAAAGAACATAACAGACACAACACAAAAGAACTACAACACAAGATATAACATGGTTCACCCCTAGTGTAGGGGCTACGTCCACAGAACTGTGTTTTATTCAACTCTTTACAAAAACCACAGTTCTGATCTGTGCACTCAGCTTCAGATCCCTTCAATTCCTCAAGGCTGCGCACACAGCTACAGTTCTTCTTTATCACCAAAAACCCTCTGTGCACACAACTGCAGAGGTCGTACACGCACATAGCTGGGACTTAACCTTTCTTACAAAACTAGGCCTTAGCTTCGCATCAAATCCTTTTATGTCAAAAGCCTAACCTGACTCTTTTACAAAAGTTCTTATTTATACAAGTGCACTTATTACAAAACCATGGGCTTAAACCATGGGCTAATTAAAAAAAGAGGGCTTTGACTCAACCCCAACACCCCTAAGACTATTTTGAGGCGCAACTTCGCTTACAAGCTTACAGGGAGGTGATTTTAGAAGCAAAAATTGTTTGTTAAGCTAAAGTTGGTTGTCCTACTAAGTATAGGAGCCTGAGGATCCTGCAGGTGCTGGTTGTGGTTGGATGTGGTCTACTCACCCGTACCAGTTTTGGTATCAGAGCGAGGAATTTGAGATTTCCTTTTGAGAAATTCCATAGTTGATGTTGTGGGTAGAATTTCCGAAGGAGCAAGGGGAAGCTCGTGTGAGAGAGAAATGAATTCCAGAGATGACTAGGTAGAAGTTATCAAGAAGTTCCACAGTTGCGATTGTGGGTATAATATCCGAGAAAGTTGACACAGAAGAAATATCTCAAAAAATCTGACAATGCCGAGATAAAATAAGTTTAGTATGAATATTTTGAAGGCGTAGTTCAAGAATATGGATACACGCGCAAACATAGTAAGAGGTCATGATAGAAATATATCAGAGGTGAACGTAGAAGTTATGAAGGTAATGAGGAGAAGCACAGTGATGCATGAAGGGAAAGGGTAATTTTACTCTAAGAAAAAAAGAAAGAGCACGGCGTATAAGACAGTATTCTGTGAAGATAGAAGACAACTGAAATGTCCATAACAGAACTTGTGAGTGGAATATTTTTGCATGCCAAAGAAGAAGAGGCTTGTAGCCTGAACAGTAAGATATAGGCATATATATCTACTTTGGGAGGAGCGTATGCATGCAAAGGGGTAGCAATAGAAGTGAAGCATCTCAACAAATAAGATCACAGTCATTGGAGGGCGGTGAAGAAAGAAACTAGTGAAAATTTCTAAGAGAAAACCAAAGTGTGGATAGAACCTAGTATTTCAAGTGAAGATTGAAGTATAAGAGGACAGTTATGTTCTCATGCAGATGAGTTGTGAGAGAAATAATAGAAGGAGCATAGAGATTTTATCAGAAGGGTTCTAGAAAGAGGACCAGTACTTGTTAAAAGACCAAGCACAGAGGAGGTTTGGTGAGGTGAGGTTTAGCAGGGAGAACTGTTACTGCAGAGGCTAGTGCAAATCATAGAGAGTGACAAAAACGTAATAAAATGACTATTGAGAGTCATATCAGAGCTTCAGAAGACAACCATTAGATGAAGGAAGAAGATTCCAAGACAAATGGCATATGGAGTAAGTTGAGTAATCAAGAGTATGAGAGAGAGAAGGATGAGATAAAAATCTGTTTGAAAGTGCTGATGGAGTTGTTACAGAAGGAGGAAGAAGAATAGAGATGTGGTTTTCTTGTGAAAAGAGAGGTGAAGTGGCATAAGATACAAAGGAGAGAAGGGAAACTAATGAATGCTCAGTGTGAAGAAGAGATACTCAGTGTGAGAGAGTGTCTGAGAGAATTCTTGAAGGATGAAGCTTCAATAGAGGCCAAGAGGTCTCAATGTTTGGAAACTAATATTCTATGTGTATCTATAGGTACAAATAATGAAGAAGGAAAATCTACTAATATTTTCATAGAAGATGAAGGAAGAGGACAGAATTTGAGTTCTGTTTTGGAAGAAGATGAGACAACCGAGTCTCATGCAAATACACTTATAGAGAGATAAGAAGGTGATACTTTTCAACATGATGTGAAAGCTGAAAGAAAGGAAGACTTGGCATATGATGATGACCAAGAATAGAAAGCAGCAAAAGATGATGGAAATAATTCATATGTTATTCTTGAAGAGTCTGAGAAGAAGGGTATTGAGTATTTGCTAAGTCCTATAGGAGACTTGGAATAACATGAAGATTTGGTGTCTAAGTCATCAAATAAGACCCTTGGGCATTGTGAGTTTAATGATGACAATTTGAATGTGTTTGCAGGTTGTGTAGAAGGAAATCCATTTCTTGGAGTTTTCTTGAGTGAAGAAGAAAAGTGTCTTGCATGAAAAGACAAAGATGAAGTGTTACAGCAAAAGGAAATTGAAAATTCCTTGTCAAGTGATGAAAGTAACACCAATGAAGATGAAGTAGTTATGCTTCCTATGATAAAACCTGATATTAATGTAGATAAAGAGGAGTTGACCTATCTACATGGTCAAGAAAATATGGTTGGACAAACATTGAGAACTGTCATAGTGATGAAGGATCAGAATTTTATTTTGATAGAAGATGAAGAAGCAGTGTCACAGAGATCTCGGGCTTGTGACAGAGAAGGAGATAGCAGTCAAGATGAAAGTGAGGCATCTATGTATCATACTAAAGAGGGATCAGTCCTAGAAGTGGATAAAACTGAAGGTTTATAGGAAAGGAATAAATATGAGGGAGATGTCAAGAATTAAGATGTTGTGGTTGAAGAAGCTGGTAGGGAAATGTTGCTGTTGGAAAAATTGTTAGAGAAATTTGAGTCAAATTGTGAATGGAAACCTCAGGTAAATAATCTATGTTTTAATAGTTTTGATTAATAGATGAAGTACCTTAAGGAGTGCATAGGCACATACGAAGGTGTGGAATATCTAGTTAGTCTAGATGGCTAGCTGGAAGTGTTGTCAAGCAATGTCAAAGGAATAGATGAGTTATTACAGTAGGAGTCTACAGAGTCCTTAATTAATGAAGACAACAATCTTATTGGGGAAGAGGCAGTCATGGCTTATGAGAAGGAATTTGTTCTCGATGAGGAAAATGAATATTTGGTCTACTTAGAGAGCCAAAGTAAGAGTGATGGATAGATATTTGGGAGTGTCGTAAGAAAAGAGGATCAGAATTCTATTCTAACACACAGGGATGACATAGTGTCACTAATAATTTTATTCAGTTACACGGAAGGATAAGATCATAAGGATGAAGATGAGGCTACTGTGTCTCAGGTGGAAGAAGAAGCTATCTTAGGACTGAGAAAGACTGGATTGACTGATAGAAATGGTTAAAGTGTTGAAGGGAAATACTTACGATTGTCAAGACAAAGACAAAGGAAACTTTTGCTAACACAGAGATTCAACATACTGAAGGAGTGCTTGAAGAGAATCAAGTAATCAATGGTTGGATGAAATGCTTGCTGGAAGCATTTAAACAAGAGGAAGAAGTTGTAGTTAATACAGGAGAAGTGTCTTATGTTGTAAGAGAGCCAAGAGAAGATACTGGTTCATAGTTCTGTAATGAGTTTACTAGTATATTGAAAAGTGGGAGTGATTATGTTACTATAGCTAAGAGATTAGAAGACAATTTACTTTCTGAAAGTGAATTTGCAGATGGTACACAGGAATTTTATATTGCAAAGGGTGATGCTTACAAGATCATAAACAAAGTAAGGGTGGAAGTAATATCTGGGACGTTATTTGACACAATATCAAGAGAATCATTCGAAGAAATTCTGAAACTAAAAACATAAGTTAAATCAATGGATATTAAAGAAGGTAAACATCATAGTTACAATAGAATGAGAAAAATAGTCCACTTTGGAGATGGTTGGAAAGTGAATAACAGTGAAGGGAAATACATTGGAGTACTGCAACATAAGTTTTGGAATCTTGGAAGGTTACAACCAAAGAAAACTGAAGATAGTGGAGCTACTAGAAAGTGGCAAACAAGACTTTGGGATTCAGGAAAATAAAAGCTGAAGACATATGACTAGGAGGCCATGATTATTTCTACTTTGGGAGTCTGATGCATGAGCATTAGCTCTCAAGGCCAACTACTAAATTTTTGGTCAGACCCTAAGGTATTAACATCTGCCCAAGGAGGGTTTTATTGTAAAACCGTTGTAAATATCATGTACAAGTGTTTATTTTCCTAGAAATTGTAGATAGGATAAAATATCTTTTAGGTGTCGGTAGAGGATGATTCATTTTGCTGAGTCAAAGCATGTTAGCGGCGTGGGAATCATTTAAAATCATGACTCCCTGCATGGAGATCATGCCACAGTTGGTTTTGTTAAGACAGGGATGTTTCATCACATGCAGTAGTGTTTTTTTTTATTGCAGGACCAATCAGAGTAGGAGTTAATAGTTTAAATTAAATAGGAATATTAGAGAAGTAGAGGGGGTTCTACCTTTCAGTGGGAGGAGTGCAAGTTGCAGAGAAGAGAACAGACCTACGTCTGGTTCTACTTGTAAATATTTTGAGAAGACTGAAGGAGAGCCTGACTGTATGAGTTTTCCTTTATTTCTTAATAGAAGGATTAGATGTGTGTTTTGAAGTGTTTATAGCCTAGATGCATGTATGATTTAGACTGCGTGTCTATGCAGATCCAACTTTGGTGATGTACTGAACATCTGTGTATTTTGTTGAAATCCTGTTAATTCAAGTGTTAAATGGTCGCTTGAATGGTTAGAATAGATTGTAGATGCATGGATATGAGTGATAGGCTAAATAATCTAGGAATTGTAGATTGTATTGATTGTTCCATGATCAATTGGCGCAACCCACATATTCTCTTTCATTAACAATTTTTGCATAAAATTAATGTTGGATATTGAGTCCACAAATCAAGATTTGATGGTCCATAAGAATCCCACAATGGAGTTTGTGATAAATTTAACAGATCCACATAGATCTGAGAAGTCTGCACCAAAAAAAAAATCAACAGTCGGGGTGAAAGCTATAAATATCTGATGGCTGGGAAAATTGTGGCATAATAATTGTAGGGAGAAACTTTGGGAAGTTGGAATCCCACATCTCGCATATCAAAAATCGATTTCAGGAAGGCCGTTGCGAAATTTTTTTTGCAAAGTGCGAATTTGGCTGTATTGAGATACCGTATCCCACAAGCTGATAATGGAAACTCTGTTGTGGAAACAGAATTTCTAAATGACGATGGAGGAGGTGAAATTGCAGGGAGGTGGTTTTAGAAGAAGAATTTGGTTGTTAAGCTAAATTTGGAAATCCTACTAAGTATAGAATCCTGAGGATCCTGGAGGTGTTGGTTGGGGTTGGTTACAGTCTACCCAATAGGACCAGTCGAGTCTTTAGCACCCTAATAAATAATAAAATATACTATT
This sequence comes from Pseudotsuga menziesii, assembly GCA_001517045.1. Taxonomy (NCBI): domain Eukaryota; kingdom Viridiplantae; phylum Streptophyta; class Pinopsida; order Pinales; family Pinaceae; genus Pseudotsuga; species Pseudotsuga menziesii. Next base: position 38,688 of record LPNX010048000.1, read on the forward strand.
TTGAGTCTTCCCAGGAAAAATTGAACAAGATAGTTTAGTGGGGATGACTTGGTTGGGGTAAAATTTAGTTGACTCACTGTGTATAAATAGAGGATATGTGGCTCTTATATGAACACACACTCACTCACTTGAGTAATACATAGGAGCTAGAGAGAGAGAGATATAACAGAAGGAGGAGAACACATGCTTTTGGGGTTGTCTTTTATACATCTTATACAGAGGAATTTTTGTTGGGTTTTCTTCCCCTTGAGGGTTTCTGAGGATAAATGTTGTGTCTATATTGTGATTTTGTTTCTATCAATGATTCTTGATGTTGTTTCTTTGATTTTGAATTGAACACTATTGAATCCGGTATAGCATATGAAATCTTAACATGAGGATTGGTAATTATAGCCAAAGCATGATAGGATATGGTGGGAGTAATCACTTCTAGTTCATCCTGGTGTAGGTGGTTCGATCATAACCAACCCCAACTAGCACTTCCAGGATCTAGGGGCTCCTTCACTTAGCAGGATGACCAAATTTAGCTTAACAACCAAATTTTGCTTCTAAAATCACCTTCCTACAATTTCTCCTCTGCCATCTTTGTTTCAAAACTCTGCTTCCGCAACAGAGTTTTTTCTATCACATTGTGGGATGCAAGATCTCAGAACACCCAAAGTTGCACTCCACAACTTTCCTTCCATAATGGACTTCCCAAAATTGGGTTGTGAGATGCAGGATGTGGGATGCCAACTTCCCAAAGTTGTTCCCCTAAAACATCCTCCCTGTAGATCTTCCCCCGCAATTTTCCTAGCTATCATATCTTTGCGGCTTTCACTCTGACTGTCCATATTCTTTTTTATGCATACTTCTCAGATATCTGTAGATTTGTTAACTTCCTCGCAACTTTCATTGTGGGATTCTTATGGACCATCGAATCTTGATCTACAAACTCAAACTCCATCATTCATTCTCTACAAAACTTGTTAATAATAGAGAATCTGCAGGTTGCTCCGATTGATCATGGAACGATCAATCCATCCTGTATCCTCCGTAATTCTTTAGCCTATCACCACTATGCATGCATCTACACTCTATTTCAACCATTCAAGCAACCATTTAATACTTGAATCAACAGGATTTTGACAAAATACACATATTTTTAGTAAATTGACGAAGTCAACTTTGTATATACACACAGTCTAAATCATACATGCATCAAGGCTAACTACACTTCAAAACACATGGCTAATACTTCTATTAGGAAATAAAGGAAAACTCATACAACAGGTCTCTCCTTCAATCTTGTGAAAATATTTACAAGTAGAACAAGACACAGTTCTGTTCTCCTCTTTGCAACTTGCAATCCTCCTACTAAAATTCATAACCCCCTCTACTTCTCTAATCTTCCTATTTAACCTAAACTGTTAACTCCTACTCTGAGTGGACTTGCAATAAAAAAAAACACTACTACACACGATGAAACATCCCTATCTTAACATAAGTAACTGTGGCTTGATCTCCACATAGGGAGTCATGATTCGAAATGGTTCTCACGCTGCTAACAGGCTATGACTCACCAAAATTGCTCATCCTCTACTGACACCTATCAGATACTTTATCCTATCTAGACTTCCTAGGAAAATAAACACTTGTATATGGGATTTTCAATGGTTTTACAATAAACCTCTCCTTGGGCATATGTCAATACCTTAGGGTGTGACCATAATTTAGTAGTTGGCCTTAAGAGCTAATGCTCCTATATCACATCCCCTTGTAGTGGTTCTTTTCCTTATTGTTCTTCCTCTTCACATTCTATGTAGAATAATTTATTTTATCCATGTTTAGGTCCTTTATAGTACTTGTTGTCACAGTTAAAGCATAAGCCATTCGCTCTTCTTTCCTCTATTTTTGGAGTTGTCAACCTCTATGGTGGTTTAGAAGATGGATCGTCATTCTCTTTGTGTCTGTTTGAAGTGGCATTTCTAGTGTCCACCACCATCCTTTTACTTTCATCCTTTCTTTCCCTTGTGAAATCCTTCTCCAAGGATGGTGGTTCGAAGAGACGTGCCTCATGTTGAATGTTATCCTTCAAGGTTCCAATAAAGAGATCCAACAAATTATCTTATGAAATATTCTTCACATTGAGACTTAGGTTCTGAAATTGCTTCTGACTTTGCTTGATATTTACCAATTTGATAAATAAGGTGTTTCTATTAATATCCCCATAATGTGTAAATCAATTCTTCTATGAATATAGTATAGTATAGAGATAATATAGTATTTTTCCAGTTCACAAAGACATTGGTACCATACAAATTGACCACATTCCAAATATAAGGATGCAATAGTTATTGTTTACAAGGATGGCACCTGGTGTAGATCAAAGAATTGCTCTATCTGGAATATCCATATTATTGGATCATTTCCATCAAAATTTATCATGTCAACCTTGGGAAGTTGGGTACCCCTTGGTGGAAACCCATGATGACTTCCATTATTAGAATAATTTTCTCTTGGAATGTTCTTATTCATGGAATGTTTCTCAACATGGACATTATCATTATCTTCCTAAGAATCTTGGAACATAAAATCACCTGTACGAGGAGTATCCCTTGAATTTTGTATGAGATTAGCAATATTTTTCATACTTTACATAAAATTATTCTCTAAATTAAGTAAATCATTTTTCAAACCATTTCATATTTTCCTCCATTTTCTCCTCTAAATTAACTAAATAAAATTTGGTCACAACCTCTTTCAGCATATCATCCAATTCAGACACTCAAAAATATAGATCTTCCATTTCATCGTACATAGGGAATGGATCCTCATGTAGTTTAAGTAGGTGTGATTTTTTCCAGTTCTTTTTGGAGTAATTTTGAAAAAGAGAAATAGATATCACACCCTATGGTTCACCACAAATAGATCCTTCAACTCAAAAATTTTTAAAATTCAATATGACGTAAATTTTTCAAACCTTGATGAGAATACTATTTTATGGTCTTGTTACAAAAAAAAACATTCACGTTGGCTATTTATGACCCTTGATCTTCAAGGATTGTCATGAAGCGGGTAAGAAATTCCCACCCTATCAAATGTTTTATCCAAAAAATGATAAACTAATCTCAAACCAATTTTCATGTTTTAACCAGGGCATGAAAAATAAAAAGTAATATCAACACCATCTTACTGTTTTTAACGAGCTCGAAGATCGATTAGAAGAATGCTCAGGGAATCTGCTTCATTTCTTAACGAGCTTGCAAAATGGAATTAACTGTGATCAAAATTTTGATTCATGTTTTACCGAGCTCGAAACCAAGAAAAAAGTATGCTCGTCATGAGTCTTTTCGGTAGTATTCAATTCCCAACATGATGTCCAGAGTTCGGTACTTTCTCGCAGTAAATCTATCCAACCTCTCAAATTGAACATAAAGAGGTTGAATGCATGCCCCCTAAGCTACGTTTTGTCTTCCTACTCCTTTGTCTTCACCAAACATAAAACAATGGGATACTACTAAGCAATGGTTCACCAAAAACCAAGAAAGAAAGAGGATCTAATGATAGATGAAATAAAGGTTCAAGTCCTAAAAAGGATGGAACACTTGCCTCAAAGGGATGACCTGTTTCACTTTTACACAAGATTCAAAGAGTAAAGAACCATGCTTGAAGGATGGTTTCATTTTTATGCAAGATTGAAACTGAATGTAAACTTTGCTTAAGAAAGCCTATTTCATTTTTTAATGAGCTAGACATGGAAAGGGAACTATGATCAAGACTGTTTTCATTTTTACACAATCTTAAAACCAAAAGGTAAACTATGATTGAGTTTTGTCTTATTTTTTATATGAGCTTTTAACCTGGATGTAAAACATGCTCAAAAACACCTATTTCATTTTTTATCGAGCTTGACACATAATGGGAACTATTCTCATGAACCAATTTCATTTCTTAATGAGATTGACACATAATAGGAAATAGGCTCACTTCCCAACATGATTTCCAAAGGTTGGTAGGTTTCCCCCCTTACATAAAAATATAGTGGATTAACTCCAGTATGATGTATAGAGACTAGAGACATGCCCCCCAAGCTTCCCCGTTTTGGGAAGAAGCTATCAGTTTACAAATGACTGAACATCGAAAATATGTCTAGACTCGATACACATGGCCAATGAAGGGGAAGGAACCATAATAACATGTGGGACATTCAGGGAAGTATGATGACTAGGATTCATACGATGATCGGGTTTAACAAAGGAAAGTTGAGCAATGGTCACAATATTCCCATCATGGGGAGAATACATTGCTAGAAAGAGTGTGGACACTACAAATCTCATAGCATAAACATAATCACGTCAAAGGAGAATATTGAAATATAAAGGTCCTTGGACTAACATAACATCAATACAAACATTTTCCCTCCTAACGTAATAGGAAAATGTGGAAGGATCCCTAAAGGTGCAATAGGTATTCTATTAAAATCTAGTATATGATCAGAAGCTAACACATGTTGAGGAGAACCTATAGCTTTCTAAGTAGTTTAGGATAGAATAATAATATAATCTCGTTCATCAACAATAGTGTTGACTATACTCCTAGTGGTAACTTGCACATATATATGAAAAGGAACACTCGAATTACAACAAGGTTATGTTAGATTACTCCAATCAAAGGAAATAACCTTGGTACATTAGAGGAAATTTGAGGTCTAAAATGGGCCTCCTCAGGGAAATGATAAAATAATAGTTAAAACAATAAAATAATAGTTATTAATTTTGGAGGAAGAATGAAAAAAAATACTCTTTTTGTTCATATTTTTGACATATCTCCCTGTGTTTTTACTCAAATTCCAAGTGGCAGAGATTTTTGGATGCAGAAATTAATTCCACATCCAACGAGTACCCATACTGAATACTTTTGACATACCCCTCTACCCCAAAAATAAAAAAATACTTAAAAAACTGTGATGATGACATCATCATCATGTTTTTTTACTTATTTCTTATTTTTGGGGTAGCAAGGTCTGTCAAAAGTATGTAGTGTGGGTACTCATTGGATGTGGAATTAAATTCCACATGCAATGAGCTCTCCCACCTTAAATTTGAGTAAAAACAAGGGGAGATATGTCAAAAATACAAACAAAAAAAGTAGTTTTCTTTTATGACAAATATGTCAATTCAACCATTATGGTTGACTCATTTTATTGAAATTCTATTGGTTCTTGAATTCCAACTCACAAAATTTATTGTTGGTGCGTTTTCTCATAAGGCCCATTTTAGACCCCAAATTTCCTCTAATGCTTGCAGAGGGTTCTATTGAAAAAGATAAAATTTCCCCTTGCATAGAGCAATCCAAACTGACTACAAAAACTTCAACGGGTTTAATTTTATTCTTAACTGGAAGAGAGGGACTAGACGAAGGTTGTGTTAGAGTGACTACTTCAGTCTTAACACTCTAGGGTGAAAGAGTGGGATTAGGTGGAGAATAAATTGAATCGACCACTTTAACTTGAATCTTCAAAGGAAGATTGGATGAACTGCATGTTCTTCAATATCTAAAGAAAGAGTGGGATCGATCAAGGATGAAACTACATCGACCACTTTATCAACCAATGGGAGTTCAAGGGAAAAATTAAAGTAACATGTTTGAATCCATTGACAAGGAACAATAATATCTTTGAATAAATTCAAAGCTTCATCCATATGAGGATATGTTGGGGCCCCGACCTTAAAGGTCCTTAGTTTTGGCAACTCCTTGGTTTTGGTGCGAAGCTTGTAAGCAGAGTTGTGGCACAAAATAGTTTTAGGGGTTTCAGGGTTGGGTCGAAGCCCCTCTTTTTGTAAATAACCCATGGTTTAAGACCATGGTTTATGGTTTTTGGGTGCCCATGGTTTAAGCCCATGGTATTGTAAAAGCGCACTTGTATAAATAGGCACTTATGTAAAGGAGTCAGGTTAGGTTTTTGACGATTTATGTGATGATGATAATTTGATGCAAAGTTAAGGCCTACTTTTGTGGTTAAGGTCAAGTCCTAGCTGAGTGCATGGATGACCTCTGCAGCTGAGTGCATAGATCTGCAGCTAAGTGCGTAGCTTTGGGTGATTGAGAAGATTTACAGCTGAGTGCATAGATCAGAACTGTGTGTTTGCAAAGAGTTGAATATAAACGCAGTTCTGTGCATGTAGCCCCTACAATGGGGGTGAAACACGTATATCTTGTGTTGTGGTGGCTCATGTGAATTTTTTTCTGTTCTATTTTATGCATTTGATAAGTAGATAACTGTTAAAATAAGATAACTGCTAAATAGTAACTTTGTTGTGAATTCCCAGTTAAGGGTTAAGTAAGAAACTATCTATTTATTTAAACTGCGAAGCTAGTTAAGTGAATGTCGAAGCTATGTGTTGTATGATTATTATTTGTTAAGGATAAAGGTACAGTAATATCCCTCTTCTGCCTACAGAAACCTGATTCTGTGGCACCCCATAGCTGTTTCGGGTGAGACTGCAACCTGTTCGCAGGTTGTTGCCCAAAGGGCCAACACCGTGGGTCTTTTTGTTGTTTGGTAATAAAGGTATAAGAACCTGGGTCTACGCTAAGCACCAAAAAATTGGTTCTGTTGCCGGCTGAACCAATATATTCTCAAGAGGGATCTATGTCGTACCTGAAGGGACATGTTTTGGAATCCCTCGATGAAAGAAATCGGTGACTAGATTGAAGATACCTACTTGAAATTTGCTGAACAAGAAAATAAGGATCCTCGTCGTAGCTCAGACGACTTCTTGCAAAGGTACATTTTTTCTGATATTTATGAAATTTTCTTTGGTAGTATCCACATAGAATTGCACCAGTGGCTATCCAGGTTGATAGAAAGGAAGACAAACTTCAAAGAAGATCAGTTTCCTACCTGGACCCTGGCAAGAATTAATATATTGAAAAGGGTTAACAACGTGATATCACGAGCTGTTGATTTTTGGACAACGCGAACCCTTGAAGCATTTGTGACAGAGTTCGCCATCGACATAAGTACTTCCTTCAGCGAAGTTGAACGACTATTTTTCAAAGGACCAAGGGGTAAGTACTTGAACTCATTTACTCTGAAAATTAAAATGCTCTTGGTTGAGAAAGGAATATTGCTTATCGAATCAGATTGCTAGATTTATTTCTACTAACCTATGTTTGGAAGCGAAAGTAACTTTGACGAGCAAAGTGGTTTGCTGCGAAGCGGTAAAAAATACAAGAGAACTTTCGGATCCCATACCCTAGGAAAAAATACCGAGTATACCCCATTAAGTCCAGAAGAATCTGAATCTGAAGAAACCCCTTTTGTTAGAAACCCTCCTATAACTCCACATTGAATATCTGTGATCCCTGAGAACCCATTGCAGTCTGAAAGTAACCCTAGCTCGAGTAGTCTTATCGCAGGTCAGTCTACCTCAGTAAGTTCCCCCCCTGTTACCAGTCCCCCTCCCTCCCCCCCCTCGATCCAATATGGTGCACGTAAATGATGATATCAAGCTCCCTGTCTTTAAAGGAACTAGATCAAAGGATCTTGAGTAGTTTTGGTTCTTATGTGAAGCTGTCTGGACTACTAAAAATATTATCGATCAAAATATAAGAAGAGTGCAGTTGGTCACCTCTTTCAGAGACCGAGCTTTGACCTGGTTCATGAAATTTTCTAGTACTCAGAACCATGTCTTGGCTGATATTAAAACATCAATGATTAAATAATTCAAGAAACCTAAATCAGAGTCACAGTGTATAACTGAACTAAAAGAGATTCAGCAGAAGCGTGGCGAATCGGTTTGGGACTTTGATCAGAGGTTCAAAGTTCTGTTAGATCATGTTATTTTCACCATTGGACCAGAACAACATAAAGAATAGTTCATTGCAGCATTATTGCCTCATATCAGGACTCCACTTATGCAACAGAAGGTTGTTGATCAGCAAGAGGCTTTAGAAAATACCATGAAAATTGAAACAGCTCCTGTTGGAGACAATTATGGAATAGCCCAAATACAAGCACAGCTGGCAGAAATGGATTCGGAGCTGCATGACATGAAAAAAGGGAAATCCCTTCGAGAAGAAGTTTGGTGTACAAGATGTAAGACAGAAGGTCACGATAAAGAACAGTGTCCTACATTCAGAAATTACCTGAATATTGGTGCACCAAACCCGTTTAACCATAATGTCCTCTACTGTGAGATATGTAGAACAACTGGACAACATCGACCTAAAGATTGCTACCTGCTACAGAGATACGTTCAAGTACCTAAAAATCCCTATTGCAAGTTCTGTAAGTCAGTTGGCCACAACGAAGATGAATGTCGCAGCTTTGACCTCATGAGAGAGCGAACATATGATGCCTATAGGGTACAACCCGATGCACAAGGCAATGATGGATATGGTTACCGTGGTAATACATCAGTTCAAGGCACTTTCAGAGGTCAAGGTCATGGTGGTATACCTGGAAGAGATCGAGGACAGGTTATTTGCTATAATTGTAATTAGGCAGGACATGTAGCTAGAGACTGTCAGAACCCAACTACGACTTGTCGATATTGCAGAGCTGTCGATCATGTGATTGAGCAATGTCCTCAGTTGATAGCCATAATACAAGAAAGAAGGGTGATTCCATGGACCTGGGTAACACTTTTTGGCAAGAGCATTTCAGAAAAAACAGAAAAATGCACCTCGGTCGAGGGTTTGTTAAGCCCTCGACCGAGGTCTTAATATCTCGACCGAGGGCTTGTTAAGCCCTTGACCGAGGTATTTAAATACCTCGGTCGAGGTATTTAAATACCTCAACCGAGGTATTGCGGGCTTTAAAAACCCTCGACTGAGGTATTTAAATACCTCGACCGAGGTATTTATA